>VYZQ01065311.1:0-24868 GCA_013400655.1 Mystacornis crossleyi
AAAAAAAAAAACTGGAATCATTTAACTCAGCCCACGCAAGCTCCTTTATGAATTGTTTTAGCATGCTTGGACATTTTAGTCCTAAATCCATTAAAATCAGTTCTAGGTAAGCTGAACTAAACTCAGTTTCCACTGATACGCAATGGTCTACATAGCCTTTTACCAAGGCTTAATAAATCCTTTAATTCTATGATGTTGTAACCATGTGCATAAAAGCAAAATATATGGGGTTTAGGGGATTAGCAAAATTTGAGTCCCAATCTCTATGACGTCAGATTTCTGCCAGGACCCAGGGTGAGCTGTATAAACCCAAATCTGTAAAGACTTTCCATGCCATGGTCTGGCACTGGCAGCCGACTGGCATTTCTGACTACCTTCTCTTTTCTTGCCTTGGTTTCTTCCTTGCATAGGCCAAGCAACAGCACTGCCCTCCCTCACCGAAGTGCTGCATGCATGGGCAAGTCACAGATGGTGAGAGTTGTGTGACAAACGCAGAGCGGCCTTGAGAGAGACAAGCCCTGAAACCCGGAGTGAACATCACCCAGACATCTCACACCTTCCTCCTCGCTGCTTTAACTGTGAGACCACGCTCTCCCTTCCCGGCCTCTCCACCATCTGCAAAGTCCAGCAGCTTGGAGGGTGGGTCAGGCCTCGGGAACAGCTCCCAACACTCCCTGTGCCTGCCTGGGGTCCGTACCTGCGCTCTGTGTGCCCGCTGAGGGTTTGCGACCTTTGCCTTTAGGAACTGGGGGTAGCAATTCCACCTCCTCCTGAGGCATCTGGGCAACCTTCTGCAGAAATATCTTCTCCAGGGCTTGGGCCATGAGGACAATGTCATCTGTGGGCTGCACAAAGAAGAATACGAGCCTTTGTTGTATCATTCACGTATCTGAAGCGGCGAGGTTGAAGATCACGCTTAGAAAACACTGATGCCCTTCAAATAAATTATGGTATTCAAACTCTGACAATAAACAGATTAGCTCTTCTCCCTTCTCGCTTGCCACTCTCCTGCTCTTCTATTCTGCTCTAGCACGCGACAATTACAGCCTCTAAGTGTGCTGCATCCAGAGAACGATCAGGACTTCAGTAGGAGCCTGATAAACCAGCATCCTGTGCAGCAGTGTGGAAGCAGCAAACTGGAACGGATGAGCTGTCCTTCCCTGCTTGCCAGCGGGTCCAAGGGAAGAGTCTAAACACACATTCTATGGCTCAAACTAATTAATTTGTTTATTTCAGCTGTTCTCCAGTCAGGGTCAGCGATGACAAACAACTGGAGGAAACACAATACAAAGAATTTTAACAACCTAACGAAACAGCAAACAAGGCAAACCCAAAAGAATAATAATAAGCAATCTAAATGTGTTTAAGTATGAACATGTTTATGGAGACAAAGAGCAGAGTTATGATTCCTGAACTCCTTTCTGCTGCTAACAGATACTATTCAGTGCCAGACAGTCTAACACACCTCAAAACACCTGCAGAGCACTGCATTAAGGGCAGCTCATCCCAGAGAACTCCTAACTGAAAATAAAAGGAGTAAAAACTTGCTGCATAACCCCAGAACAGAAATGTACCTATAATTAAAAGGCATATTTGCCATTGTAACTAGTCTGGGGGAAGAAAGAGGCAGCACAAAGACAGCTTTGTGCATTTTCAAGTAACGTGGTTGCAATTAGTGGCATTTCAAATCCTTGCAAGGAGGGCCCGGAGCTGGCCCTGCTCAAAACCTGCACAGTAACAGGGGTAGGTGGGTCTTTTCTAAAGCCTTTTCTGGTCTTTTTTTACCTTGTTATAAATGTAACAGTTTGTAAACATGGTGTTGAAATCCTGCATACATTCACTGGCACTCCAGTAATAGTTGTGTTCCAGGCGCTTCTTGATCGTCCCCATGTCCATGGGGTTTTTTATTATTTTGTGATAATCCTGTTGGAAAAACAGGAAAGATGTTATATCTCCTGATTCAGTTTTGTTCACATCTCCCTCTAATCCCTGCTTTCTCCTCATGCTCCCCCTCCTAAAAAACACTCCCCCCCCCAAATTTTATGGAAACTGTAAATGTAAATATATATTCATTTTCTAATTTGTATCTTTTTAGTCTTACCATTATTATGAACCTGACTCCAAAGCACACAACCTCCAGTCTGGGAGTCAGCATTTCTGCCTCTCTTTTTAAAAGGCTGCCTCTGGCACTTACAGAAGTTTACCAGGGCTGGCTAAAACTGTGCTCAGAGTTTCAGTCTCTTATTTTAAGAGTATTTTGGCCTTTAAAAGGTTTCCACCTGTTAACCCAGTTTCTCCCTGGGCTGGTCTGGAGCATCTGCAGAGGCTGTGATTAGCCTGGGGACGCCACAGGGCTGTGCAGTGTCATTTTCTCGTTCTGGATTAGAGCATTAAACCCTCTCTTGCTGCACATGAAGCCAATGGCTGAGCCCAACACCATCCCAGGCACCGATATTTCCATTCTAAGCAATCCCAAAACCCATCTGACCAACACAAAGCTTCCTAGGAACACCACTTGAAGCAGAAGATGACTGATACGTACCGGCAAATTCAGTTTAATTGCGTCAACAGGCTGGTAGAAAGGCCAAGCAAACTGATGCTTCCACAAGGTCTTCACCACAACATTTTGCATATATTGCAGTTGGTTGGTCTTCCGGCCAGGTTTATTGGGATTAGTCACCTCCGGAGGCGGCGGATTCACGGGGCCCTGAGGAGCCTGGATGGCTGACGTGACTGCAGACATCTTCCTGCTCGGGCTCTCACTCGCTGTCACTGCGGCAGCAACGGGGAGATCTCCTCTCTTCCTTTATGCTCCCTGAACGGGACTGACATCCCATTTCCAGGGTGCAACCATACAACCTAGAGCAAACTAGAGAGAGGGAGAGAGGACAGGGTGTAAATACAGATATCAGAAGCAGGCAGGTTGAGACACTTCTTCTGTGGACAGTATTTAAACTCAGGCTCTTTACCCTATTCACTTCGTTCCTATAACACAGTTTATCCTGGAGATGGGCACAGTTCAAGACCCGAGAGACAGTAATTCTCAAATTCAAAGGCTGCAGAGACAGCAAGCTTCATGGGACTAGTTCTTGCTTTAGCTGGCTCAGAGAGCATCTTCGTGTCAAGAAAACACTCGGGGCAACCTAAGAACACGGTCAGGGAATAGTTAGGATGTTACACAGACTCCCATGAATGCACTGATGCAAGCTGCTAAATCCACAGCTTCCAGGTCCATGTAAACTGAACTGCATTGTCTCTAGACCCATGCTGCCTGGCACTGAGTCAGCTCACAAGGCTCTGCTCTGGTGCAATGGGTAGTCTGAAATCCCATAATGAAGAGCAGACGACAGCTGCCAGAGGACCTCGGTGCAGGGAAATGAAGGAAGGGGCAGAGGGGGATGCTGTGAGTGAAAGGTGTCACCACAAACAGCCTTACTTGAAGTGATCTGCACTTTGACTCTCATAAATGTCTCGTTCTGCCTCTTCCTGCACGCACCTGAGTGGTTTTGACCCCAGTTTTGTACCACAGTTTTGAGATCCAGGCTCAAATAATAACTGGTGTTATACTGATATCCCATGACCTGGCTCAGACAGTGCTGCCGTGTTCTCTCTCAAAGGCACGTTTGAAATAGAGGAGAATACATAAATTGCATTATTGTATTCTGGTTTTCCCCTGCAAACTGCAGAGGTAAAAATAGCCCAGTATCACTGTGCCTTGTGTAGCATATGGTAAACAGCTTTGCTATGTCATCTTCCATAAACATTGGATATTTCAACTCGCATCAGGACTGCGGCTACTCTTCTCATGGCAAACAGACCACAGTCACTTTCTAGAGGCAAATTATTTCAAATATGTTTAGAAAGCCATACAAATTCTCTGACATATGCTTCTTGGTTGAGCAGAGAAACATCAGCAGAGACAGAAGCTGCAGCAACACAGGAAGGAAAAAGCAAGGAGACGTCCTAGGAAAAACCCCAAAACCTCTGCTTTGATACAGCCCTAATCATCTCGACTAAATATCTGGACTAAATATAGAACATCAAGTTACCCTGTGAGCTGCTGATTAGATGAAGGCAAAAAGTAAACACATACCTAACGTGGGGAAATTTTACCAAAATAGCTGTGTACAAACAACCAGATCTGCAGCAGAGAGGGAGGGAACAGTTAAAAAACTAACCCAAACCCCTGTGTGAATACGTGTGATTATTTGTGCAGGGAAAAGCTAAGTCCAGTTATGATGCTGCCACCATTTCTTCACAACACCCACTATATTCCAAGGATGTAGGAAAATGACTGTAGGGCTCTCTTCTGCCATGGATTTAAGCACAGATCCAGAATCAGGCTTCTGGTCCGTTCTTTGACAACTCAGGAGCACAGCTTAGTTGAAAAAGGATGGTCTCTGCTCTGATCATGCTGCTGGTGACAGGCAGGGAGATCACCGAGCAGCCAAGAGGGATGCTGGCACACTCAAGACAAGCAATTTCAAAACTAGAATGTTACTTGGGATTTCAGATTTGGAAGGCACCGGGGAAATATTTTCTCCTGGTGTTCCATCAAGTCAAAGCAGAAGCAGAAATATTGCAAAATTCAATCTTCAGATGGAGGGGGGTAAATAGACAAAGAATTAAAAACAACAACAAAAAAAAGATAATTAGGAAGTTTCACTCAGTCTCCTTCTGGGGAGCTCTCTGCGTGGATTCAGGTTTCTGAGCAACATCCATCAGCCCAGAGTATGCAACGCTGGCTGCAGGCCCCTGGTGACCACCACTGAAGCATTTTGTTTGCTGTCTTCTTGATTAACAAACTGAATCCAGTGCAAGGATTGAGGGGAAATAAAACACCCACAGAGAGCAATTCCTACTGCTAGGAGAGCATTTGGGTCACAAGTGTGAAACTATGCAGTGTAACTTAAGTCTTCCCTTTAAATAACCTGAGGCTAAATATGATTCTCTTTTCATTTGAATTTCCTGATGTCCTACCTCTCAAACTCCACATTGATAAGGATTTTTTAATTAATTTATATTAAATCCCAGAACTGTAATTCAACAAACCACAGATCCGTAGCTCCTACCTCTCTCAGACTTTCTCCCTGACCTCAGCCAAGGCTTTCAGTATCTTCACCCCACAGCTCCTCATCTGTGCCACGGAGATAGTGGGAGCTCCTTTCTGTCCCCACCCAGCTGAGAAAACTCTCGGGGACAGGCACTGCCTCTCCACGGGGCCACTCTGATCCTCGAGCTTCAACAAGGCTTGTGCAGTCCACATAAACGATGGAACAGTCATCAGTGACACAACTCAAGAGAGGATTTTAATTAAGAACATTACCAAAAGAAGGAGGGGTGGACAACCATGACAGCCAACTTGGTCAGCTCCTTGCTCCTGTTTAACCTCCATGCTCCACCTCACTGGTTTTTACACCAAAAAGTGGCTACAAACCTCCCAGCAGCACTGGCACTGAACTGCTGGATCCTGCAGAAGACAGAAATAGCTACCTGGGCTATCTGGCAGCATTGTCCTGCCATAAATAAAGCTTTAACGTGCCTGTGCCTCACTGCACCTTTAACCCTTGCTCCAGCAGCTTCCTCACCATTTGCTGGGGAAGCTGCTTTGACACTGGATCACTTTGTAATTTTTAAAACTGCAAATTTGTTTCTACAGCCATTCCTTAAGACTCAAAATGGTATCATTTTAAAGACTTAAAAAGCAGGACTACAAGGAATCTGGAAGATGAGGGTGAAAATGCTTTGAAAATGTCCAAAAGGCAATGCCTTTGAATTAAAGATAAATTAATGCCTGAGAAATCTACTCCACGTGAGACATCATTTATTAAGTGAGGGAAGTGAGAGCTCTGACCATCTGGGATCCCAAATTACCACACAAATCATCCGAGAGGACACTTTAGTAGACCACAGACAAAAAACAAACAAGCTTCTAGAATTTGTCCCATTAGTACAGGTAGAACTGAACTACACAGCTCTTGTCTAAGCACTCCAGCACCTTCCGAAACTGCACTGGTACCAATAAATATTTAAACTATTAGGGACAGTGACCCAGGACATCACTGTTCAAGGTACTGTACAAGCCTGGAGCAAAGACTGCCAAAACCAGACATCATGTGCACCTTCCAGTGAGGGGCTAAGGTGAGGCTTCTTTTAGCCCTGCAGTAATGACTTCTTAAATTTTAATTTTTAAATCACTACTTATCCAGTTCCTCAGTCCTATAATGTTCAAATAGCAGGAGCTGTTCTTGATTTCTCTGTCTGCACAAGTAGTTTTGATATTGCAAATTTAAAATACACCCTTAAGTGCTGTCATACATGAAGAGTGAACGTTGCTTCTCCTTCTTATTCAGTCTGAGACAGTAATTAAAAGCAAAACCTCAAAGAAACCTTGCTTCTCTGGAGTTTAAGTCCTTTTGTGCTAAGTTGCAACCTCAACCAGGCATCAAAAATACCTGGCTAGGTTGGATGGATTTTTTTTTTTTTTTAAACTTTTCTTCCATCGAGTCTCTCACACAGGGTCAGTCAGTGGACAGACAGTTGGCACGGAGAAAACACGTAAATAATTCCCTGCACTAGCAGGATAACACTTGACTGTCTGCAGTGGTGGGGACTATTTTAAAAGCAGCTCTGGAGCCCCACGAAGCGTGCAGTGTGCCAGCACTCCTGCTGCTCCAGCCAACGGCTCTGCCACTTCCTTTGGCAGTGCCCAACATTTAACGGATGCTTTGCCCCCGTGCAGGACCCGGTGGTGTTTGTTTTGATTGCAAAGTTACAGCCAGCTTTATGTGAGCCTGGCAGTCCAACAACTCCTTGGTTTTTTCCCCCCTTGGTATAGTATTTCTGCGTGGTTACTTGGACACTGATCAAAATCTGGCACAATTCCAGCCCGGCCAGAAGCAGCCACATAAATCTTCCCATCAGGGAAAATTATCAAGTCGGAGATGTTCCTTGACCTCGTGGTTATCTGCACGTAATTATTTACATTATAGTAGCACACAGAGCCCGGGCACAGACCAAGGTCCCTTGGCACTTCACACTCTGCACACACAAAGACCCTGCTCCTTCCTCAAAGGGCTGCTCCTCACAGTCCACACTTTATACCACGGAAAGCTGACTTGCCCACAGCCCCCCAGTCAGCAGCCAGACCCAAAATTTGACAGCAGGACAGTCAGAGCAGTGTCCTGCAGGCTGCTGCTCCGAGCACTGCTCCCCCACACCGGCTCCTTGCAGCCACCAAAGCTGGTTCTCAGTCTCTTTTTTCGGAACTTTGGTCAGATTTGCCACCATGTGCTACTGCCCACATCAGAGGAGCAGCCCAGCCTTGGTCACCTCGCCCAGGCTTTCTCTGCAGGAGAGGTTTAGCACTACTACTGAACCTCCATACAATCTCCAAGTCAGATAAGGTTATTAATGAGGGTTGCACCCATTTCATTCTAGGGCCGTGGAAAGTAAGGGCTACACCACCACTTCTCCAGCCTCCTCAGAAGGAAACCAAGCTGGTGGATGTCCTTTCCCTCCTCCTTTGCCTTCCCTTCCCAGCCCCACATAGGAACTGGACTTCAGGTAGCTTTCAGTACGGACTAACCTGTCAGCAGGGATGCTGTCTTCAAACTCAAGGGATGTGCAATTGGAGAGCAAGACTTGAGGACAGGCGAGTTGCTTCATCAGCCAACCTTGGCCTGGCAGACAGACACACTACACACAGCATGCCACCCCCTCAAGACACCAGGATGAGACATTTACACTTGGCTTCACTGCAGGAGCTGGGAATGTGGCTGGTAGTGCCCCTATGGCACACTGCAGCACTCTGAAAGGCCATTCAGCCGTCCTTGCTGTCTCCCAAATCATTGATTCCACACATCAGAGATTTGCTTTTCATGCATATTATTTTGAGCACCGCCCCAATAACATCCTGAGACTGGGAGATGCAACTGTGTCCTGAGCTCACCTCTGCGTGAGGGAGGGGGAAAGATCACAGCAGATTAAGTCAGTTCCTTGGCTCTTGGCTTGGTTGGTTTAATGCTCATCAGATTATGCAGATGGCTTTCCCACCCTTGGTCTCTCCTTGGCTATTATAAGAGCAGGTGTTTCCTCAGTAAGGAGCCTATGGGCTCCTAACCAGTAGGTAGGAATCAGCCAGGAGTAACTGGTAATTACAAGGGTCTTCAGTTTTGATGCCTGCTCAGTGCTCCCTGCAAATCACGCTGCTGTAAGATCTCTGACAAGCTGCATTCAAACCCAGGGGTACCCAAAAGGCACTTTAATAAAAGCACTGGAGACTAATAAACACTGTTAGGCACTTAAAATAAAGTGATGGACTTTCTGATAACCAGAGGTCAGAGTATTTCTCTCCCCCAAGTCACGAATGCCATGGGAAGCACCTTCTGATCAAGTCTGAGCAGGAATTTAGCTGCATGTCACACACAAATCAGATGGGGCTCAACTGCTTTCTAAAGGCTGCAGTTTCAAGTGCAGGGAGTGATGTTTCTCACTAAACCAAGTTCATTTTCACAGCTTTGAATTTGGTTTTGAGAACCGTTTTAAGTGACCGGTTTCAGTAATGGATTAGACATGGTTGACCTTTCTTTGCATTGGGGAGGACAGAATGACCTCTGGACATCTCTTCCAGCCCTGCTCTTTGTGGTCCCCTGAAAACACGGAGGCAGATTTCAAGTCAGACTACGTTGGTTTTGTACCAGCTCCTGAGTTACAGAGTTTCGCTAAGAAGGCCACAGGGGGAAGGAAAAGCGAGTGGTTACAGAGCTTACTCTGTGTTGGATCCTGACTGAAGGAGCTCAGCCAGCTCTGAGACCTGACTCTGCACTAAGGTCTGGACTGAGATAAGCTGAACTGCACTTGCAAAAAATCAGCCAGGAGGTACTTCAGCAAATTAACTGTGTGGCCTATCATGAAAAAGTTAACAAATGCTTAGCTGTAATAAATAAGATCTATGAACAGGTTCCAGAGTACTTAGAGCAGCTGGTGGCTTGCACATCCAAATCAACAGGATGTGAATGGGTAGTGCTTTACAGGAAAATGCCGGTGGTTGTGCCTCTCACATGATACACAAATTACACCTTTATGGCAATGGAAGAAAAAGTGTTGGGATTTACATAAGAGAGATTTGGCATAGCAAGTTAAGTGCGCGGGATAACCACATGTCTGGGCAGACTCTGCTCGTGCCATTTTTCCCCGGAGGGAAAAGGTGGAGATGGAATGGAATTGCCTTGTGTGACCCACAGGGCTGAACCCACAACACCTAACGAGGGGCAGAGCCAAGGAGAAACCAGACAGCCAAAACTTACAGGGAAAAGATCCCGCTTCAGAGCAGATTTTCTCTCTTGTGCAGCACGCTGCACACTTATCTGGCAACTTCTGGCGTTTGTAGGGGTGGCTGCAGCCCCCCGACAGCCCCTGTGCAGCAGCAGCCCTGCAGCCGGGGGCATCAGGCAGAAAGGAAGCGCTGGGAAGGTGCTGGCACACGGCCACATACCATCCCTGCTCTCAACATGTCAGGAGCAGCATGGGAGGGCCCGAGAGCTCGGGGAGGCAGGAACGTGGCTGAGGGCACTCTGGAAGTGCAGTGCAAACCACAACACAGCCAGCAGCCCAGTCCTCCGGGATTCAGGAACCACTTCAAGCCTGATCCTGCAAAGTGCTCAGCAGCTTTCCCCTCTCAAGGAGCTGCAAGGTCTGTGTGGCTCAGCACCTCACCACAGAGGGTTTTGCAGACTTATCACCTGCAAGGTACAACTAATTGGTCAATCAAGATAAACCTCTGTGCTTAAATGTTCCTTAGAAAGACAGGAACAAACCCAAGCTCTCCACGCTTAGCGGTTTCTCTACCTGAGTCAATTCCTTTTGCAGTTGTCTGTTAGAGAGAGGTAAAATGACAAAGGAGGTTCCGTGCTGCGTATCTGGGGCTGGAGACTCTCGTCAGGCTGATCAGATGTGTGGGTGCTGCCACTGTCTCAGTTACAATAGCTGGGAGAGCTGAGGGAGTCAGTGCCACCCAGCCCTGGAGAAGCATCCTCTCCCTGCAGCAGTGCTGCAGAACGAGATCCTGGCCAGAGAAATCCCACTGCACAAGGCTAAGGGGTGCAGGAGCATGGAGAGCTTGTTCTCTGCCATCACATTTCCTAAAAGAGCACAAAAAATTGCAGCCTAATCAAGAAGGGAATCTCCAAGTTTACGTGAAAGTTGGCCAAGGAGCGGAAAAAAGTTTGGTGATCCTAAATTCAAGCCTTGCTGATGGACATGGCAAAAGACTCCACAGACTCAGTCACATCTTCTGCAGACCGGGCAATTCTGTAAACTCAGAACTGGCACAAATGCTGCCTGCTGGATGCCTCTTTTGTTATTCCACCTGTCCGTGTTTCTGGAATTACTATCACTTTGAGCGTCACAGAGGGACAGAATCTACTGTTCCACCTCTACTCAGCCCTGGTTTTGGATTCAAATCCATACTTCAAGAACAACCAGAACTACAAACCCATTTCCTCGCTTGGGTTTGAACCACGGTCACCCTTTCTAAGCATCCTTCATGTCAGCATCACCACCTGCTCTGAAAGTGGGAGACAAACTGTGGGACAAGCTGATGTTCCTGCAGCTTGAACTTGCATATAACAGATCTCAGGGGCAGGGAATCTCTGAATTCCTGCTTGCCCAGCGGTCAGAAAATGGAGCTGCCATAGCACATGGAGCAAAAGAGGAAAATCTCACTTAAAGAGAGCTGTTAGGAAGAAACCACCCAACTAAAAGTGCAGGAGCAACAGGTCCATCCTGGACACCCCAGTGACAAGCAGCAGGCTGAGGCTCGTAATCATTTCAGTACTGGATGATAATGCTGAGCAGTCTTAACCTGATACTCAGTGGCTTCAGCAGAAGCCAGCCCGGGGCTGGTTCTGCTTGTATTCCCTTCAGGAAACAGAAGCAGTGGATAGAAACAGATATAAATACTACTGAGCAGATAAACTACCAGAGGAAACAGGCAGCTAACCTGCACCCTCTGGGAGAAAGCAAACCAGGGAGAAAGCCAGGAAAAGAAAGGAGGGATGAACAGAGTGAGGAGACAGAAGTGAGAGCTCCCTATTTCGTGCAGTTTGAAAGTGTGATTGACCACAGGCTGCTTTTAAATGCTGGATCACACCCAGATTACTTTTCTGAACGACAGCCTAAAGCACCATAACCCATCTCCTTCGAGGCTCTGTCTCCTGATTTCCCATGTTTCTCCTACTCCTTCTCCAAAGCACGACTTCTCCCAACAAGTGACACTCGATTCATCCTGGGACTCCAGCAAACAGTTTTGCCAATTTCAGGTCAACACAGCGTATTTCAGTTAAATTATTAAAAAACAACCGAACTAACTGAAATAAGAACAAAAAAAACCCCACACACTCTGGCCCTGACCCAAGTTTCAGCCGATACGTGCACAGCAGCAGCGTTTAGGTACACCCAGTAAAGCAGAACATGGCAACACCCACACAGGGTCCAGAACTCCTAATGGGGTTATTGAACATCTACATCGTTTTCTTCTTTGTAAAGGATGTGATCTGCACAGCTAAACATTTGTGTCCTGAAAAAGTCAGCCCTTCCCCTTTTTGATCAGCATACAGTGCTCTGTGTACTTTTACAGCAGAAGGAAAACCCTCAAACTCACTCAGTGTGATTCAGCATACAGTGAATAAATGACACAGAGCCACAGGTTTTATCATGATTGTTTCTTTTTCTGCACTTTGATTTCCAAAAAGAGAGATTATTGGACACAAAGCTTTTTGAAGAAAAGGCAAAAAAAAAAAAAGGAAAAGAAAAAGCCACAAGAGCTCAACTACTTCCCCGCTGGGCAGAGCATCTCCGAGCATCTGCTGTACCTGCACAGAATTACAAAAACCTCTGCTACAAACCAGCCTGCTGACAGTTCTCACACCCCAGGCTGCAGGCTGGTTATCCCCCACTTGGAAAATGGGGATATCAGTATTTCCACTGCCATCTACAATTAAAGTCATTAGCCTTTTCCCACACATTTATAGATTAACTCCTTCTCGGTGTTACAGTGGCCCCAGATTTTAAAGAAAAAAAAAAGTAGCAAGAGCACAAAGGAAACTGTATTTACAGGGTGTTCAAATACCATCACCGGGGTTTCTGGAAAAACTTCTTTACTAAGCACAACACTCCTTGTCATTGGAAGAAAGTGCAAAGCTAAAACTGCCATCTGCTTTATCCCTTTGCCCACATTGCAGCACTCTTAATACACGTTTCCAAAAGATAAACCACAACAGCCAAAGGTCCTTAGTGACACCTGTTAGGGACGGGGGGTTAGATACAGTCCAGTCCCACTTCCAGCTGAGTTGAAGAGGCTACATGAACAGGAAGATTACCTCCTTTTAATGAAACCAAGTACAGAAAGTGCTCTTAGCAAAGTATAAAATACAGAGCCCTTGCAAATAGCACTGAACTCCTGTGTATTACCTATTTAAAGGGTTGTTTCCTGCTCTGTGCAGCTAATAACCTACACTGCAATTCTCCCTTACACCGCCAGTTCTGCAAGGCCATATATCAGCATTATTAATATGATTTACAAGTGCTACAGATGTTCTCCTTAGGGGCAGCTCCATGCAAACATCGACAGACTTCTAATAAACAGACCCAGATCCATCTGTTAACTTGTTTGAAGCATTTCACTGTTCAGAGCAGAACCAAAGTGATTCATTAGAGAAAATATCTTCTTCAGCAACCTCCCTTGCACACTTCTTGTGCTCCAAAGCTTTCTCCTACTTCACTTTTAAATTTCTTTTCATGTATTTAAATGACTAAAATTACTATTTTGCAAACCAATTAATTTCAGGACAAAAAGCATTATAACTGTAGTAAAGATGGATGAGCTGCCACTGGTTTAAATCACGCTCTGGGTTTACAACCACAGCACTGCACCTTTCCCATGCAAAGTCCACCTAAAATCAATACATGACAATCAAGTCAGTTTAAGGGGATGAAGGATGAAATGAAAGGGATTGAATTACCATGACATAAATATACTGCTGGTTAGCTGAGCCACAGTAACATTAGACCTGCTAATGGGGCAGAGTAAGAGCCCCCACACGCCCGGGGAATTATTGCAGCTTTGCAGGCAGAGCAGTCACTTCTTACACCGGTCACTCTCCCATTTAAGACCACCACTCATCCCCTGTGCACACTCCCACCAGCTTGGCTTTATCTGTTTCCAAACCAATTGAAGTGCCCTGTGTTTGAACAAGCACATTGTCCCGGAATAACTCCGTGTGTTAACTTAAAGCAAACACAGCCACACAAGCACAAAAGGCTCTATGGGGTCTGCTACTTCCGATGAAAAGTGATTTCGCTAAGGTTGGGTAGATCCATAAACTTGCTCGGCTATGCAAGGAAGTTCCAGGTCAGCTGAGGTGTGAACAAACTGTGATAGTTAAGCTGCTGTCCCTCAGAGAGCATCAAAGCAGTTTCCACTCTGAGTTTGTGCGTTCGAATTAAATCCCCAAACAGTCTGCGAGAAAGGGAAAAATTTGGATCTTAAAGTCTATTGCCTCTCCCTGTGCAGGAAGCAGAGGCTGCTGACTGGAAAAGGGGGGAAGGTGCTCCCTGCTGCCTCAGACACCCCGGGAGCAGCGCTGAGGGCAGAGGGACAGGCTCCGGACAGGAGGAGCTCAGCCTGCCCAGCACAGCTCCTGCTGAGAGCACCCACGGCTTAGAGCACACAAGCCCTAAGCTGCTCACAGCTCCTGCACACGGATGAAGTTCAAGTCACAGGAAATATGACCATGACAGTGTGGACACAAGTATCCCAATTGATTCCCATGTGGCTTGCTCCTGCCCGGGAAAGGAATCCACGTTCAGCACACTGGCTGATCCATAATACTCCCACTCAGGCAAGCGCTGACTCCAGGGGAAGCTCAGAGGAACATTCCCTCTCTCTTCACTGAAGAGCTGCACTTCAACATTATTTCACAGACCCTCAATAGAACTGTAGCAGCAACAGAAAAGCTGCAAAAAGCAATGCTTTCCAGGAAGGACCAGCAAAAAGCAATGCTTTCCAGGAAGGACCAGCATTCTCCCCTAAAGTCAGACAATTCTCACACACACACGTGCTCAGATATCACTTTCCCTACAGCTCACAGCACAACACGGTTCCCAAACCAGCCGTGGTAAGCAAAAAGGCAGGCACATCCTACAGCCCCTCCCAGCAAAAAGCTCTGGACTGCAAACTCTGCACTTGCTTATAGCCAAACCAATGGACCAGGACAGTTTGAGAAAACAGATTTCTCTCAGCATGGCCGTATCGATGGGTTCTGAGAAAGGGAGATCCCCAACCAGGCACCCTCTGCAATGTTACACAAGGATAAGCTGAGCAGCTGAAATGACAAAGTACCAGAAAGAAAAATGTGCATTTTCTTCAATACAAGTAGGGTTTGGTTACAACAGGAGAGTCAGTCACAATGAAGAACATCTCAGCCTGTACATCTGTGCCAGGGCATGCTCTGCATGGATGTCAGGGCAGCTGTGTCAGGAAAGTTCTCCAAGTGTTAACTTAGAGTGGAACAGCAATCCTTTCCTGTCCCTGCCCTGCCTCTCTCTCTTTAAAGGAAAGACAGGAGCCAACAGGATCATTCCCAAAGCAGACGGGTGTCAATCACATCCAGGTTTAAATCTCAGTTTGACAGTAAATGGGATCAGTTCAGACTGGGAAATTTGTTCCAGACTGGTCCTTCAAGCACAGAAATTTCACCTCAAATTGGCTTTGCCACACCTGTTGTGATGCTGGTAGAGAGGAGAAAGCCCTGCTCCCAGGAAAGAAGAAAAAAAACCTCCTCTGACCAGGTTATCCATGCTCCTGAAATACTTCCAAATATGACAACATCAGCTGAAAAGAGACCAAGGGCTGGAAAGGTGCATGAGGAACCCAAAACAGAGGTGAGTAGTTTTTTCAGTCAGTATCTTATCAAGAATGGGAAAAGGACTAGTGGAAAACACAGCACGTTACAGAGAATTTCTGCACTGCCCTCCAGAAGAATTTACATCCTTCCGGCACTGGCTTTAGCAACAAGTGGGTTAAGGAGTTCGGCTTCCCCACAGAAAGTTCTTCACCTCTAATGACTAAGCACTAATGACTGATAAAACAACCCCGATGTCGCAGTAAGATCCCATGGAATGAAAAGCTCAAGATGCACAGATCCTTCCAAAACGTCCTGACAGCTCACTGAGCAGCACAGCACACAATGGCTCCCTCCCAGCTCCCAGAACTCTGCTGCTTACAACCGTGTTCTGGGCTATTGCTGAAGAATAATGTGGCAAATTGAAATGAAACAAAACAAAACCCCAAAAAACCAACACCGCGTCCAACAAAACAAAACATATGGCTCCTGGTAATGATTGGGAAACCCACTGTGGATTAATGAATTTTGCAAATTAGCAAAGAAGGAGCAACCAGGATTAAAGAGCAACAATCAACAACGCTGAGATGCAAAACACTCTTTGTTCATTTATTTAGCAAAGTGTAGTTCTGCTTGTGCTGAAAGCACCTGATAGCTTACCAAAGTAGACAGAGTAATATATTTTGTAAAAGTAATTAAGCCTTTGAAATATGAGACTTCAGTACATCACTCAGCTGCTGCCGAGGAGAGGGATTTGACTCCCGAGTTGTTTGTGCTGTCAACAAGAGCGATCAGGCTCCCAGATTACTCCTGGGAGGAGGAGTGAGATTCTAGGAGAGCAGCAGGGCTTGGCTGGAAACCCACACCCCACTGCACAAGTGCCTCCCCTCGAAGTGAAAAGGTAAACATTAAACAGCATCGTCCAGAAATTGCACCAAGCAAAAGATGTGCCTGGGAAAACTCTGGGAAGCCCCAGCCCTCCCCAGGGCAAACTGCTCTGTGTGTGTGCACTGCCTTCAGCCTCACAGGGAGACACGCTCGGGTCAGGCAGGCTGGAGCCCTGGCCTGCAAGTGAGGTTTGAGGATACCAGAAACCCCCCATTAGACTCACTCCGTTTTAAGAGATGAGTTTTAAACACACAGTTCTTAGCAAAGATGCCTTTCGCAAGATTATTAAGAACTGTTATTTAAGTCACTGTACCCAGCAGTGCAAAGAAACAACCAGCCATGAAGCCCACAGAAACACTTGCATTTGCAGACACTGACTAATAACAAAATCAGCCTTCTTTAAAGACAGATAGTGCAAGGACGAGGCTGCCCAGCACGCTTGCTGAGCTGGAACGTCAGACTTCAACATGCTTTTCCTCTAAACACTTTTTAAATGACAAGAGATGAAGTTTTTGGAAGCACTTTGGTGCTTAAATGACACCAATTTTATTTCCAGAAGCCTAGTTTTTGTTCGAAGATAACAGAACAAACACTCCAGAGCCAGTTTTGAAAACAACCCTCAGACACTTCACGTTGCACGTGCATTCTTTCTTAATTTAAGCTCTGCCTGCATAGGTCACTACAACCAAAAAGCCTTTCACTGGAATAGCTACTGTCTCAGCACCGAAGAGACAATATTGCAATCAAGCTTATGCAGAACACTGTATAAGACTGTTACCCCCTGCCCAACCCCTGTATTAAACATTGTCTCAAAACACTAAATAAGCATGAGCGAGTATTTTTATCCAGTGCACACTAAAGAGAAAGAAATACACAATATTAGCATTTCTTCTTTCCAAAAAGGAAGGCTTTAAGGTCTGGAGTTGCTCTGTTTCAGCAGGAGCCTCCCAGAGTATTATTAGAAAATTCCCCAAACTTCTGGGCTAAAAAATGAGACACCCAGCAGTGTGCCAGTGCTTGTGATGTGCAGATCAGGAGGCAGGACACACATTCACAGAACACTCAAGCAGTTGGGGAATTGTAAGCAATACCGACCACAGCTTTTTTTTTCCTTGTAAAGCAACCAAACTGCTTTGGGGACTTCTTGTTTGTTTTGATCGATGCATATTTATTCTGCACTTGTCACCCGGATCCTGCAGCACATATGGCAGTCACCAAGTCCCCTCTAATACCTTGGCTTAGCACTGTGAGAATTAAAGACAACAGTTTCAGCTTTACAACTAAACTTCCAGTTCTGTGTAGACACACCCCCTCAGCACACGCACGTACACTGCACACGTTAAAAATATTAAGAAGTATATTAAAAACGTGCTTCTCTATTCCCAACAAGGAACAGTAGGTGTGCTTGGCTAATTATGTCAACTCCTAACCTGCTATTATTTACCAGTGTCGGGGAACTTAAGATGTAAAAAACAAAACAAAACCTACATATAAAAGTCTGAAATATTAGTGAAGCCATCGTACTTGCTCATCCAAACAAGTTTATTTTAGTAACTTTGGACTCCTGAAGAAATCAGCAGAAAGGAACATCCACACTCTGGGACTGTCACAGAACATTTATCCCAAACCTTACAGAACGCAACTCTCCACGCTGTCAAAAGTCAATTCTGGAGGAAAACACGTTCTGAATTAACACCCTGCAAGACCCAACCATGTAGAGACGCACACAGACCAGAGACCTGAACACTACAGCTTTGTTTGAAAGTGAAACCAAGCAGGCTACAAATAATGCTCTATCCCCAGCGCCCAGGGAGGTGCCAAACCCAAACAAGAAGTATAAACGGAGGAGAAGGACGGCTGAGTTTTGAAGTTTTACATTTTATTATCGGTAGCATTATTTATAGCGTGACACTTCTATATATAAATCTGCGATCTGCGTTTCTTTTTACACCTAGAAAGCATATCAAGTTTAGGCGGCGAACCCTTGGGTTTCCATTTATTTGCAAAAGTTTGGTAAACACCGGATATTTACGCGAGCGGAGCAGCTGGGTACACACACACATACACAAATAAATGCATGCGGACACGGACAACACGCGAAACGCGCACTTTCCAGCCCATCAGCCGCTGCCTGCTCAGACCTTTTTCCAGCTCCCAAGCCAGCGGCGGGGCCGGGGAAATGGCCGGAGCAGGCGGGCGCTGGCCCAGGGCTGGGGCCGCCGCCGGGCTCCGCTCCGCGCCCCGCTCCGCACCCGAGCGCGGCCGCGACAAACGCGGAGCCGGGGACCCGCGCACCGCCGGCACCGGGGGCTGGAGGCTGCCTAGTTCCCCCCGCCTTCCTCCGCGCTATTTTTTTAATTTTTTTTTTCTCTCTTCCCTCCCTCTTTTTTTCTTTTTTCTTTCTTGTTTCCAAGAGCGCCTGCAGCCCTCCTTTTCCTCGCCCCTAATTTTCCCCTTCAAAAGATGGCGGGCAGAGAGAGCGAGCGAGGGAAAGCGAGCGAGAGAGGGGGAAGAAGAAGAAAAACAAAAAAAAGAAGAGAAAAGAAAGAAAGCAAGCCCGTCCTGCGCTGGGGCGCGGGGCTCGGCGGGGCCGCGGCTGCGCCCGGCCGGGGCGTCTTCGGGCGCTCGGCGAGAAGGGGAGGGGGGAGCAGAAGATGGAGAAGAAGCGGCAGAAGAAGAAGAAGAAGAAAAGGGTGGGC
Source organism: Mystacornis crossleyi (assembly GCA_013400655.1). Classification (NCBI taxonomy): domain Eukaryota; kingdom Metazoa; phylum Chordata; class Aves; order Passeriformes; family Timaliidae; genus Mystacornis; species Mystacornis crossleyi. The sequence goes on from VYZQ01065311.1 coordinate 18,491, forward strand.
AGGAGCGGCGGGGCCGGGAGGAAATCAATGGCCAGGCTGCAGCCAGCCCCGCCGCGCTTTGTTACAATTGTGGCGGCGCACAAAGGCTGCGGGGCCGCGGGGAGCGACGCGGGGCTCTCGCAACAAGAAGGAGCAGAAGAAGAGAGGAGGGAAAAAAAAATAAAAAAAATCAGCATTGGCCTTTCCCAAGTGGGTTTTGCTTTCCTCCCCCGTCTTTCCCGGCCCCCCTCCCTCCAGAAACCATGGCCCAGTGCTAGCAATGCACACCCAAGCATCTAACAAATAAAGGGAAAGATTAAATAGATTACTTTGCCCCGGCAGCTCCAGCAACGTTTGCCTTATAGTCCCTCCAGTTGCTCTTCTTTTTATCCTCGGCAAGGCAGTATAATAGATGCGCTACAGCGCCCGACCGCTCATGCGCCGGGGCGCAAGGCCATGTGGGCAGCGTAGTCCCGGGCCGGGCCGGGGGAGAAGCGGCGGCCGCAGCCCGCACTACAAGTCCCAGAAGCCGGCGGGACCCCTCGGCGCCCCGCGCCCTCCCCGGAGCGGCGGGCAGGGGACGGGAACGGCAGGGGTGATGCCCCGGTCAGCGGGCGGCGGGGCCGCCCAGCGCGGTGTCCCCGGCGGGGGAAACGCCTGGCTGGGCTCGGGGCGGGGGACCCGCGACAAGGAGCCGCGCGGAGGTGGCGGCTGGCGGGTGTCCCCCGGGCAGACATGGCCGGGGAAAATCCCGGCTTCCCCCCTCCGCCCGCGTCGCGCCTCCGCGGCTCCCAAGGTACGAACAGAGCCCGAAAAGTGCGGCTGGAAACGCGCGTGGGAGCCGGGCGGGGACACGCGTGCTGCGGGAGGCCGAGCTGGAAATCACAACTGCTCTCGCCCCCTTTTTGTGTGTGTGTGTGTCTTTTTTAAATCGCGGTTTGCATTGGGTAATGCGCTCTCGCATTTATTACGCAACAACTAATACGAGCTGCAATAAAAATAGCCCGCCGCCGCTGCACGCTGGAGTAGTGAGCGGCCAAAAAAAAAAAATCCATCAAGAAAACCCACAGCCCGATGTAGTTTGCACTGGTTGGTGCATTTCATAACATTGTCAACTGCTGAAAACAACAGACATTAATCTAATGTACACAATAGAAACAATGTGAATTTTACCAGCATACCACCATAAAAGCATCAACAAACATCAGCGCTGTTACAAACACTTCCAAGTAACAGACCCACACAGCCCGTGTCCTGAAGCAAATCCACAACTGCAAACAGAAGTTAAAACAAAAAAATTGTTATAAGCCAAAATATGATTGAATTGCTGCAGAAAAAAATATAATAGAACTATTGGAAAATAAACGAGGGGAACGTTTGAGTGCNTCTTAAGGAGAACCACCACACTTCATGAGCTGGTGCTCACAAACCTGATTGCCAGACACAGATGAAATCCCTTTGAAACCCCACCTGAATCTGCCCTGCCCAAAAATGGCCTGAACACCAGATACCGGGGGAAGGACTGGATTTTGAACACTTTTTACCATTGCTCTGCTCTAAGCCCATTTTCAAGGCAATCTAAAGACCACACGTGCATCAAAGCATTCAAGAACTGAAGAGAACCAGGGCAGTTCTTCTGATTGCGCTGTCCTGTTCCAGGATGTGCCTGATCCACACGGATAACCAGAGCAGGAATTCCAGAATGCCATAACAGACACCGAATCAGGAGCATGACCAAAGAGCCCCTAAATGAAAACTGCTGCAGCTCTAGGCATGGGGGCTGGGAAAAGTTGGCAGCTGAAGCTTTCCAAGGGAGGGGGCAGGGAGAAATGGGCTGAGTATTCATTACGAACACTTGGAAAAAACAGACTCCATGCACTGTAAAAACTCCCTTTCAGCTAAATCATGATCTGAAAGCTTGGGTTTTAAAAGTATTTCTAATTTAGTTTAAGACAAAGTCCCGCAACAAAAAGAAGTGTTGGCTGCAACGTGAGACTTGGCAGAGCCACATGGAACTGAACAGGGGTCTCCCAATGCAAAGTGTTCAGCAACCCCAGCAACAGGCACAGAGCACAACAGCAGAGCAGAGAGAGACTGGGGAGTGCAGGCAGAAAGGCAAAGGCAGGAGAAACCAGAGAGCAGAAACTCTGTGAGAGCAAAAAAAACTCTCCAAGCTAGCAGGGCACTCACCTCACAGTGAATGTGCACAAGTTCAATAGTGGAGTTTGAGCCTCGCTGCAAATCCACTTGCAGGAGCACGATGATGAAGGGTGCATCAAAACTGCAAGCCAAAGGCAGTCTCCAATTACACCTTATCCTGCCTCATCTCACCCAGGGTGGGTGTAAGACACTTTCATCCCAAATTGTCACGTTCATTATGCAGCAGGCTGAGCAGGCAAAACAATTCACGTGGGAAACTGTCCCCAGAGATTTCACCACGATCAGCTTTCAACCTGGAACACACCAGTCACTCACACACCTACCTGTAGGTCTGCAGACTTGTGCTTGAAGAACCCCGCTGCATCCTCCAAGGGATTAGGAAAGCAAACATATTTTGGGATCCCTAAAGCCTTCTTTATGCAAGGCAATGGGTTTAGATAATGGTTTAGCCAAACAGGCACAAGCTGACTCAGTTTGAATAAGCCCCTTAGGAGGTACAGTGAAATCAAATCAGAACAATTTAAGCTCAAGTTACCAAAGCCAAAGTAAAAGCACTTCAACCGAGGAAAAGAGAATCATAATCTTTAAATTAAATTCTGAACTGATTTTGTCACACAGTTTCATGCACAAGATGTAACAGGGTGCCTCTTCTGAGACACCTTAACACCAGCTTCTCCATAAAATGCAAAACTACAGCAGTAGCTCTTTACTTCCTCCTGCTCCACAAGCTCAGAGGAGCAGCCTAGATTCACCCAAAGCTTCTCAATTGGCCTCTGTGGTCTTTTATGCTGCACCTCCAGTTACCCAATTAGTGCCTTGTTAACGAACACCTGCCATGTATTTATTCCTGGCTGTTGCAGTACTTTTAACCTGTAATGCCCAGTGGTACCTGCATCCTTCTCAGAAGCTTTGTGCACAGGCTTCAACAAGAAAAATGTTATTTGTGCAAAACCAGAGTGGTTTTCAGGGCTGTTAGACACCGGCACTTTTTGCCTCTCTGCTCTTGTAGTGTTTTGAAAACAAGAGAAGCAGAAAAGGAGATACTTGGCTCTGTGGGACAGATCAGTTTTGGGAGGGTGGGCTGGCCACACTCAGTGCCTTGTGTGACTGAACCCAACAGTATTCGGCAGGAATCAGGGACTGCTGGGAGCACCAGTTCTTCTGCTCTTTGCAATAGGTACTTCCTGCAAGCTTCTGATTTTCACCTGTGCCTGTTCCACCATCAAAACCACAGTTCCCCACTGCAAGGGGAGGTTATATGACTCGGATCACTTCAGTGTCAGGCACAAGGGTGTTGAACACAAGGGGATAAATGCTCTTATTACAACAAAGAGTCATCTTTTCCAATGATCTTCTTCAGTGTAGTGGCAGGATTTCCTTGACTGAGTAAGTGTTATTCAGTAACTTAAGGATGACAGGATTAGGGCAGAGGTTTGAAACAATAATTGCAGTTTGTTCTTCTGTAGTACCTTTCATCTGTGGAATTCACAACAATGCAATAATCCTCCTCACAGCTTTTGTAGGTAAGGAAATATTATGACTCCTGTTTTTCAGGAGGAAGCTGGGAGAGAATATGATGATGCAGAGAATCATGGGCAGAGGCAGAATTGGGACTCAGCTCTTCTGACTCATTCTTTGTAGTTGTGAGAGCCCGGACACACCAGTTGGTGAGGCCTCCCTGGCTCCTCGCTCCGGGGAATGTGTCAGTGCCTGCAGGGCTTTTGGATCTTCAGTGTTCACTCTTCATCTGGAACAGGGTGAGCACAGCCCCCTGACTGGGAAGCCAGGGGCCAGGATGTCTACAAGCCCCCCAAAACCACAGCACTGTGCTGTTTGAAGGGAAGACAGGAAAGAATTGAGCAGCTCAAGATCTAAAGGATCTTGTAAGTATTCATCCACAAAGAGTTTTCATTATGATCTGAATGGTGGTCTGGAGACAGCCAATATTCAGTGGAGGGTCCAGAGTGGATTTAAATAAAGTTCTTCCAGACTGGAAATTCTCCAACCGGTGAAGCAGAGATGAAGGGCTTCCACTGCAATGGACAGGAAGGGCATGAAGAGCCCACAAAATATTCTGTCTGACCATGGTGTGTCTTAGCAGGAGAGAGCAAGAAGCTTTACTTGAAGGAGCTGGAGACTGGCATACAGTGGGCTAAGGTTTATATGTATGGAAAGAGGCAGAGCAAAGGCCTGTTGTGAGAGAGAAGAAAGGGACATGACCACAGAATTTGGGAACCAAAAAGAAACTGCCCAGCCAACATGGCTACGTATCTTTGGCCGTAGTGAAAAATGTTCCTTTGGAAATTACCTGCATCTGAATGGTTTTGTTGGACATTCAGTGTGATGTGGAGACCCAGCACCTGCTGTGAACACAGCGGTTTGCACAGGTAAGCAAGGCTGTGAATAGTGTGTGCTACTGAGCTGGCAGTTTAAACCAACAGACACTGGAACATGCCAGACTTCAGCTGGCCAAAGCCCAAAAGGATTCCTCTGTGTTTCCTTACTTTTCCCCCTGCCCCCTCACAAAGACTGCAGAGAATGGCACAGAGATCCTCTAACCAAATAGTAACATTTCAAACATGTTGATCTGTAAATGACAATGAGTCATAAATAGATTTCCCTAAAACTATTTCAGGGGTGTGAGTGAATTGTATTGAACTGTCCGTTCACTGTGGTTGCAGCCAAAGAACAAAGCTCCTGATTCACAGAAGTGCTGAGAACCTGCTGCTCCACTTGAAGTGGCTGGGAGAGGCAGGCTGTCATCACGTCTGGCAGTCAGAGCGTGTGTGACTCAGGCTGGGGCTCTCAAATCAGCAGCCTCTGTGCATTAACTTGGCTGGGACTGGCACTGGGGGGAATTTGTGCTGAATGATGCTTTATAGCACATTGCAGGACTCCAACCCTGTGGGAAGTCCAACCTGCTCTTCAAAATCACGTTTCTTAACAGGTCTTTACTAACAGGAGTTTGATACATGCAGTGTTCAATGATCTTACATTAAAACGAGTTCTTCAACTTCTGTAGGTCCCCCATGCCTAGACTAAGTGATTGTACACATCCCTCCCAGGGCACGATGATTCCAATCCTACCTGCTCTCCACTGGGCTAAGATTTCCTAGCTTTAAATGACCAAATGTTGGCAATGATGCAAGCAAGGCTCAGACTGTAGTGAGGGAGGTAGAAATATCATCCTGGAAAAGGTTCAGTGTTTGTTTTTAAATCCCAAAAGAAACATATGAATGTGATGTATCTGGGATTTAGGGGAAAAAAACCAGAGCAGCATGTTAGGAACCACCCAGAAACAGCTCTGTGTCAGGGATCAGCTGCTCTTTAGAAGCCTGAAAGATGCAGCAGCTCTTCCTCCGTCTCTGGAGAAGACTGTAACACACAGCAAGTCTGTTCCGCACTTCCACTGTCTGCTGAGGGGCCCAAGTAAATAAAAATGCGAGCTGAGATTGCAAATCGTGCCAAAACATAAACATAAACACGGGCTCACACAGCTCGTGTCTGATTACTCACCACTACAAACCTAAGCACGAGCTGGTTTGCAGCAGGCAGGTCTAAAGAGCAGGTCCAGTGTGTGGTGAAGTTCCTGGGAGCTCTTCCACAAACAATAACGTCCTTCGGATCAGCTCTGCAGCACTGGGTGAGCTCTGCTCTCCGTGCGACCTGTGACAAAATCACACACGGTGGTCACAGCAGGAGCCACGGCCTCGGCTCCTGACACCCTGAAAGCCACCAAAGGGACCCCAGCCGCACTGGGAGCAGCCACTTCCTTCCAGTCTGAGCCACTCAGGGGCTTTCCTTTCGCTTTCATCATCACGGGAAGCTGCTCTCCCACAGACACCTCAGACAGGTGTTTTTTCCAGTGCATTTGGCACGTCCCCAAGTTCAGGCTGTTTGGAACCAAAGGGAATGAACGATTTTGTGAGGGAGAAGCCTGCCAAGGCCCACGCTTTTCCAGAGAGGGAGTCTGGACAGATGTCACACCCTGCTGATCACAGCTGTGGAAGCCTGGCCAGGGGAGCAAGAAAGACCCTCCCAGATGATTCATAACCATCAAGTGAAATTTTATCCAAATTTTTATCTGTGCAGAGCCCTGGGGATGTTCTGCAGTCCCAAAGAAATGCCCCTGCTCGTGCTGTCTCTGAAAGATCCGTGCTGTCAAAAACCCATCGTGCCATAGAATCAGGTATTTGGCCAAAGGGAGTTTATCATACTTTAAACTATTTAAAAAAAAAA
>VYZQ01065313.1:6598-18851 GCA_013400655.1 Mystacornis crossleyi
CCAGAGGAAAGGAATTTTAGTTCTTTTCTTATTTCCAGAACTGCCAACAGATGACATGCAGATTTCTGCTGACAGCTTCTGTTCCCTAGGCATATATCCAGCTCTCCCTAAAAGTTGAGCATAACTACCAAAGTAGGAAAATGTAAGGAAACCTCAAAGTGATACATCCCCTTCCAATGACATACATAATATGAAAAATGTTACATTTCATTCACTGTGATGATAAAAAGAGATTATTTTTACCAGCTTACCTAAAGGACACCAAGGAGGATCATATTAGCCACATGTCACAGTACGTGCATTACGCAGAAACAAGCTGCAGCCTTCTATAAAATCACATTAAATAATCTTTACATGCGCATGACATTGTAAATCAGCTAAAAACAGACAAATTAAGTGGCATTACTTATTGATAGGAAGGCTCAAGAAAAAATATTTTTAAAATGATTGTTTTAGAAGCTATTTGAATTTACTATGCAAACATCCAATTGATTTTAAAAATTACTAGTTGATAAAGCAGCCCAGTTGCCATATTTCCTCCAAGATCACAGGAAATCATATTATCATGTACTAACAATTAGTCAAATGGAGCATATTAAGACAAAAAACTCCACATTTTCCCCTTGAAATTCAAAGAAAATAAATGGTACTATGCTTGTACAAGAGAGATTCACTTTGCAATGCTAACTAAATGTTTACTTGTACTGAAAAATATCTGTAACCCTGAAAGCAGACCACTGCTGTATTTTAAAGTGCTGAGTGAAATGGCTGGTTTAAACTGGTTTAAACTAAAAACCCACACTTTAAAATGATTGGAGAAATAACTGGCTACTGGAAGCTGGGTTTTGATTAGCATACATATGGGACTAAAAGTGAATCCTTCCCAGTTAGGATCAGACCAGTTTTCCACTGGATATTGCACATACTAGGACAATGTATTTCCCAGTTTAAGCCAGGCTTTACATGAATTATATGGTTATATGGAGGATGAAACAGCTGTAGGCAGATAGCTCACACATATTATAGGGATATAAAACCTTTCTGGGGTTTTTTGAGCTAGTAAAGGTCTGGATAGTAACTTATACCTATCATGCTACTTCAGGGCCATCAGCTGGACTCCAACATCCACCCTCATACATCACTATTTGGAGAAGAAAAAACAAACATGACTTTGCATTGAAAAAAAACCCAGCCAAAAACTAAAACCAGGCAAAACCCCACTCTTTGAAGACATTCTACCTGATTGCTTAATACAATTCTATTTGTCATTTATTGTAGCATTATCAAACAGGAACACACAACTTACCACCGGCTTGGAAAAAACTATTAAGAACATTCATGCTAGTGGACACTACAAAGATTTATATCAAGAACTCTGAATATTCATCCAAGCAGAGCTCTACTTCCAGAAGCACAGAATTTTTATTTCATTTAGTCTTTTCCTTATTTTTTTTAACTTTAGGGAAAGTTAAAATGTTTTAACATTAGTGTGTAGAATTATCCTACAAGCAACTTAATCCACCATTAATAATTTTATTTGATAATAATACACTCTCTTCACTAAATTAAATTTTCACTACATAGGATTTCACTAAGGACAAACATTAAACAAGGCATCCCAGTTCAGTGTCAGGTACAACCCTACTTAGAAGCCATCTCAGGTTAATGCCTTCTAGCTTACCCTGAATAAAACCAGACGTTGAAAGTTACATAAGTGAATGGCTGAGGCTATCAAAAATTACTGCTTAACATCATCATCTTCATGTCTACTTCTCAGTAAGAAAAAATCCAACATGACTCCAGAATACAATTCTCTGCAGCAACAAAAATAAGTTGCACTTCATTCTTGAACTGGACACTGAAAATTTGCTTTGTAGAACAATTATTAAAATAGGGAATGGCTAATGATTGATTTTATTATGATTTTATTATGAATTTAAAACCAAACCAAAATAGGAAAATTCAACCAACAAATATGCTATACCTCAACACACAGCAGTAAATTAGACTCCAAAAATTGTGAACTATCATACAAAGAAAGTTGTTGGTGATTATAAATGTCAGAAAAGCATGCAATTACAGCTGCATGTGGAAGAATTAAAGTAAAAAAAAACCAACTTACTCTGAGATACTCTTTCAGATCTATGAAAAGTGAGAAGCTATAAAAGCCCCCTACTGCAATGCTTTTTGACCAACAAGCCATGGATTACTACTAAGACAAGCTTTAAAATAATCATACAGTTCCATGTAACTTTAGAAAACACACAGAAGATTTTTCTGATGAGTTGTGCTATTCCTATGAGTTAAGCTGTCCCTCCTCCCAATATACACATAAACCCCTTCTTGCATGGAGGAACCTCTGACAGAAAAGTCTCCATCTAAAAGAAAATTATGTCATGAAGAGAGCAAAGCTGAGACTTTAAGGTGTCTGCAAACCAAAGGTCAGAAAAAAATTTCACAGATATCTGCAAAGGACAACAGTACCCACATTTTACGGGGTATAGCTTTACTTTTAGGGCACCCAACCTAATTTTTAAATGCAAAGATACAGGGCAACTAGCAGGTACTCTGACAACAGATCCCAACTGAGAAGTTCCTATGAAAATTACTCAGGTCTGACACTTTTTTCCTTTCTTCTCTGTGCTACAGATACAATAAAAGAACTACTGAAATTCAGACCTAACGAAATGCAGAAGTATAAATACACATTTTAGGTCTGTTTCTGTTGGCAGTAAAAAAGTCTGCAAATGAGGTATTTTACCTATCTTAAACACTCCAGACCTAGAGTAAACTAGCCAGTAGGGTCATGCAGCAGATGGCCTGCTCTGTTCTAGAGATACTGGTCTGAAAAAGCATGTTCTTGAATAACTTGCATTTTCAGCTATGCTGCACAATATCATAGGCACAAAACAGCAGAAGCCAAGGAAACAGGGGACAGAAGCTAATTGGGAAAAAGAATAAATTTCTTCTTGTATTTATTTGTACATGTTTAAGCCCCATATTAGTACTGAACCACACATATGCATATGTGAATAAACCCAATTGTGTGAGAGAGAGCATGTGTAATAGAAGATGTGGGATAATGTGAAAAACCAAAGAGTTTTAATGAAGTCCTTTCTGCACTAAATCAAACAATCAGGCATCATTAACCCTTTAATAAGTGATCATCAATTCACAGTTTGTATTTGCAACTACATTACATAGCAACTGGAATAGGTATGTTGTGCAATACATAGGAATAAAGGAATTAAACAATTTAATTTCCCATAAAAGATACTGCAAATTTATTTAAACCATGCCACATTTCACAAGACATCTCTGGAGCAATATTACTTTGAAAAGTTTTAAATGTCTGCTGCATTTAAAATTTCTGCAATGTTTCAATTTTTTCCAAGCTTACCAACGCTGGATCTTTCAACAAAACAAACTTGATCCATTGCAGCAGACATTTGATCTTGCTTGCAACCTTTACAGTAGAAACAGACTTATGTAACTATTTTTTAAACCAACTTCAACTTGTAGAGTAAATTCTACCAGATCAACACATTCCACATTGCTATGGTAACTGTGGGATGGAACAAAAAGTCTTAAATTATTTCACTGCAGCAGGCACTCAAGTGTAAGCACCTGACCTACCAACCTTGCTTTGCAACTCAAGTGCCTCTTTTGCTCTCCCCCAGATGTTCTTATTCAATGAGACCTGCAGAATTTTCCAAGTTGGTATGCTCTGAAATGAAGACTTCAGACCCTCATCAAATGAAAAGAGAACTTAGTTAAGTAAAGCGACTAGAATAATATTAACTTCCAAGCTGGCAGAGCAATCTACTTACCAATTACCTAGAACAGACATTCAATACTAGTCCATGATGGGCAATCCAAACCAGATTGAAAACAGATGATCAATACACTTACGTACTTCATATTAACAGCAAGTTATAAAAATTCATAGGAAGCATATGAGGGTAAACCCCTAAAGCTGGTTAGAGAAAACTAACCTATGCTTGCTGGCCAAGGACAGAAAAACCCCCAAAAAACCAATAAAATCCCACCAACCAACCATCAACACCAAAAAAATCAACCACCAAATATGTAAAATAAATATTTTACAAATACATTGCAATAAAGAGGTATTACTTGCACTCCCATGACAGGCACCCTGCAGAAGCTCATCAGAAAGATGAAATTACAACTAGAAAATAGGTGAGATCATGCACCCTAGCACAGAAATAACACGCTCACAGAACTGGGTTACGATACAGATGCACCTGGGCTGATCTCCTGGAGAGCTATATCAAGACCAGGCTGCTTTTGGAGGGAGGCTTACTGCATAGACACTTTCAGGCAGCATCCAAATTAGTCGAGTCTGAAAGAATTAAGCCAGCCCTGCACGAAGCCATTTGAATGTTGCTGCAGTGAACGCTGAGGCCCAGAGGGCTGTGACCTTGGGGAAAGCATCACACCCAGCCTGACTTCCTACACGTGAGCAGGGAGTAGCACAAGCTGCAGTGTGCTCCAGCAAGCAGACCTTGCCAAAACAAAACAGCTAAGGGAGAAGCATGGCATGGAGGCACGTCTTCCAGCTCATGAGCCCAAGTGGCTTTAGCAGAAATCAGAAAGCATCAACAGCATCAAATTAACTCCACATGCTTGATGCTGCAGCACTGCATTGTCCAAATGTACCCATTAACTTGCACCAAAAGGATTTTTCTGTTTGTCGCAGTAACTCAGCTGTCTGTTTTACGCTAACATCAAGCAAAACTGTATCAATTTAGTCCTAAATGGTTGCCCTTGCTGAAGGACTACTTAAAGTGGATAGGTAATATCTATCTTCATTCTCAACCACTGTATTCCCTCAGGTTTTTTTCATACTTAAATTTCAGTAAGTTCTCATTTGCCCACTTTCTACATTTATCTTAGGACAGCAGTAAATTTTCCAGCTAAGTTTTAACTTGTGTCCATGCAGTTTCTAGAGAATTAAAAAAATAATGGAAACTAGCAACTGGAGACCAAAGCATCTTTCCTATGAGAAAAGGCTGAGAGAGATGGGGCTGTTCAACCTGGAGAAGGCTCAGGGGGAGTCTCATGATGAGTATAAATAATTAAAGGGGGGGCACAAAGAGGACAGAGCCAGGCTCTTCTCAGTGGTGACCTGTGACAGACCACAGACAGTGGGCACAAAACGAAACTCAGAAGGTTCCCCTGGAACATCAGGAAACACTTCTACTGTAAGGGGACTGAGCACTGGCACAGATTACCCAGAGGGGTGATGGAGTCTCTATTCCCAGAGGTACTTAAAAGGCCATCTGGACACGATCCTGGGAGAGCAGCTGTTGGTCACAGTGGTTCTGTTTGGGCAGGAAGTTGGACCAGATGATCACCGTAAGACCCTTCCTACCTCAGCCATGCTGTGATTCTGAGATTATTTTTGCCATGATTTCTCTTACTCTAGAAGTTTTTTTCAAATGACAAAACAGCTCGTGGCTTTCTCTCTCCTCTAACATCAAACAAGATGAAAATGTACTTGTTATATAAATACAAAATTCTTATTCTGTGACTTTTTATGTAACAGTATTTCCTTCAATTCAACAACAAAGTAATCAGCTGCATCACCATCATGCAGAGATATACTGCAGGAAGGGAGGAAGAAAATTGCCTCTATCCTACAGTGCACTGGAAGAAAGAGTTCACTATTTCTCAAAAGCTTTTTTCAACTTGGTCTACCTTAAAAAAAAGAAAAATTACAATTTTTTAAACTATTTGTCCAACACACTCAATATACTTAGTGCCACATCTCAGGCATTCACATCATAAATAAATATATAAGGCCTACAACCTTTACTGAATTACTCAATGTTTTAGCCTGTGCTAGAGGTGATTTCAACGCAGTTGCTCAAATCTGCAATTTTATAATGCACTAGAAAACCAAATACAAGTAACACACTGAAGAGAAGGAGTTGTCAATTTGAACCCAACAGTATAAGGTTTCAGGACTAACTGTTTCATTAAAACAAACAAACAAACAAACAAAAAAACCAAAAACAAACAAAAAAAACTTCTCATGCTGTATTTTAAAGAGCTCCATAGACATAAATTACCCAGCTCAGATTTTGCAAAAAATTATCATTTAGTTGGGAAGTGTAAGAACATCCTGAAAAATACTTTTCCCCATATTTTCATTAATTCTGTGCTTATAGAAGTCCAGTATTTACAAGTTTTCAATTAGTAGAGACAGATCGGCTTCCAACATAGCTGATACCAATATCTACTTGATACTAACTTGCTTGCAAATACTAGACAAATCTTTTTTATCAGGTAATGAAACTCGTGTAAAATTTTCAGCAAGCATTCTCTCAGCTGCTCAGAGTTTATGAGTCACATCTTCAGTCAAGAAAAAGGTAGCTCTCAGAGGCGAAAAAAAGCTACAGGAGATTTGATATAACTTACATGGAATTGAAATTACCTATGGGAGAACTTTTTCTAAGTTCCAAATGGTTGGTTCTGAAATGCAAAGCTCTAGTTCATCATTCTAATTCCCTTCTTTCCACCTACCCAAAACCCCAAAAACAATCTCTTCTTTCTCTAACAGACCGTCAGAAGGATGGTGTGCTCCTTCAGCACAAATCCAGCTTGTTTTGCTGAAGCTTTCAGTCACAGGATAGTTAAACTCACACATAACTGAACCAGCTACAGTGCCTGTACAGAGAGGTTCACTTCTGCTTTCCCCACCACCAAAAAGTAATAGGAACTCTGGCACAGGAACAGAACAGAGGTCAGAACAAAAGCAATTAAATTCCCAGTATCATAGCTGTAAGGATCCAAAAAGAACATGCACTACATTACTACAGGGGAAAATACAACGTAGTCATCATAGTCACTCGTTACTCAGCGGATAACTTGATATTTACCTGCCTAGTAGTAGTGGCTTCTACTCTGTCCTCCTTTGTCCATAAATGTCATGATTATCATGCTACCTTATCTCGTAACTTCTTTGTGTAGTTACATACTTATGGGGACTAAGCTGTCTCCTAAACAATCTACCATTACATCCTCAATCAGCCCAAAACAGACATCAGCCAAAGCTTAGACTCATCCATCAGGGAGAGCTTCCAGCACACCCAGTTTCAGTCATTTGACAAGTCCAACAGTTGTAAAAGGCTTAACCTAAGAAGCTTGTAAGCTATGAAGTGCGTGTCACTGAAAACTTGTCAGAAACACCAGTGTCAGTCAAATGGAGTGGGTTTAAAGCAGTCACAACAGGAAAAGTTCACCTGGCTTCTGTACCAGTAAAGCCAACATCCGAGCACTATGAAGCCTCTCAGGTTTCATTCATGTGTCACTGTTTTCTGGCATTTTTGAAGTGAACTCTGCTTCCCTTTCCTTCAGTATTACATTTAAACCTCTACTCTTTCAAATGTTTTCTGTACTTCATTAAAAGTGACAACAATCAGCCTTTCCCATCTGCTGACACCCGCAGCTTTGATTACCTATTTACCTCCACCTTTCCATCCTGTCCTTTCTCTGGGGAGCACCTTTTCCAAATCAGGTAGTAAAACCACTCTTACCCACAAGCTGCCATTCTACCTCCCAGTATCTGCAGATACAGCCAACAGGACTAGATATTTTTGCTTGCTTTCATGAAGTAACGAGCCAAAGACTTGAGCTGACAACACCAAATCACCTAAAAAGTAGTCATTAGAATAAAATTTATTTGCCATCTTCCCAGTTTCCTGTCTTATTTAGAATGCTATTTAAGCTGAGGCATAATGAACTGTTTTGAGGTAGCCCTGTTCTACTATGTTTTCATTCTGAATAAAAATTTGGTGAAACACTGATGATGCAAAGCCCCCCACAAAATTATAATGTTTGTGACCCGGGACTGAGAAGAGCTGCTACATCTCCCTCTCACAAAGTAGAATCTGTACACTCTTCCCACTTGGCTTTTTCCAGTAGAATCCATCTGAATTTCAAAGGCTACAAGCAAAAAGAGCAATGCTTCACAGTATACCAGCCCCCCCCTCCCCCAAGTCCACTCCCTCCAAAAATCCCAAAGGAAAATCAAACACCCCAAATCATAAAGAAAGCCAGGACCTTACTATGAAGAAGCAGCAGCAATATTTTATATCTTTGTGCTCATGGATTAGTTTAATATAACTGGAATCACATCCCCAGAAAGTTATAAACAATTTTATTATGGTAATAACTAGAAAAAAATCATCTCCTGAAAACCACCAATGTAACGTAAGTGCTCAAACCCCTTCTTTATGATTTTCAATAAAGTTAGTTCAAATTTTGGGAACGTTGAGCTTTTGTAGACAAAGAAAAAAAAAGGCAAATTTTAAGACTAACACTAGTGCTACCAGTATAAGCTGCCTCTCCTCAGGACAGGGCATTTATTAAACATGGCAACCAAAGGGCATCATATCAATCACATTTTAAAAAAAAAGGTTTTTTCATTCACTACGCACAAGCGTGAATTATGGTCATGCACATAATAAAAACATTTGTGGTCCACGAACACGGATGAGACATTTGAACCACCATTTTATTTCTAAATTTTGAGTGTCTCAATTTGTACTGTATCTTCTTATGCAAAAATGATAGCGACAAAAATTTATATGTAATGTGTAGGCGCTAACTAAAGCCTTGTAAAAGATCTGGAATACAGTAAGAAGGAGGGACTTCCAAACTATAGTGCTCACATGAGTAGCATTAGAAATGATGCAGCAGACAGGGAGCTACTGCTATTGTAACCAATGGAAGATCATCTCAGAAGTTTGGGAACATCTAGCTGAGACACAGGACATGACGGATGACTTTACACAGGTGCTGGGCATCTAAAGGAATAGCGTTACCTCCTTCACAGCTTGAATTTACTTCAAACTAGAAAAACAAAATTGCTAGACACATTTCCACATTTTTCATTACAATATATCTTAACCTCAGTTTGCAGATGTGATGTTGCTGCTGCTGCTGGAAAAAGGAAGGGTGTTTTGCAAAGAAGTAAGAAATCCCAGTCATCTGACTGTCATTTGCTGTTGCAAGCAAGTGCTCTGAAGCATGGTTCAAAGACAAAACAGCTTCTAAGTCACTCGCTGACCACATGATGCTGGTTGTTCAAATCCAATGACACTTCAGTAAAATCTTTTTGTAACAGTCTTTGAAGATGAAGAGAAGAAAAAAAGCACACCAAAGTAAATTCCAGCATGTGCTCAGAGTTTAGACTGGCACTTCTCAGAGTCCTTTTAGGCAATGAACACTTGTACTGAAATTCTCCCATTCTGTACAGCACGTAAAGTATGAAAGCTTTCTATTGCTCAGTGGAAATCCTCAGACAGCATTCCAAACATACTTCACATTCAATAAGAATTGCCAGTCATACTTTTTCTGCATCCACTCAAATTACGAAAAATCTCAGAAAAAAAGCCAGAGAAATTAATCGAACTTAGGGGCTGGTAGGAACAGGTACAAAGCTTGCACTGAGAAGAAATTCTGACTTTAGAAATAAATAGAAATAATTTTTTTTTATGATGTGATGATTTTTTCTCACTGAAGCATAAAATTCACATGACCTTGAACTGGCAATCATGCCAACCTGCACTACTTTCTACATCAATAGTGTCTATTAAGAAAACTAGCAGTTTATTCTCAAATACCTTTGGGCATGTTAAAGCAAGAGAAGGTATGTGCACAACTCTCTCATACATTCTCTCCCAAGTCTCCCTACGAAGATCCACAAAGGCAGGTACAACAGGCTGGGTCTCTCAACAAAACTGGACATTTTGACTAACTTAGGAAACTGTTCAGACTTATTCTTGGATCTGAACTGTAGCTCAGTCACCTACCTAAATCAAGTAATACCAGATGCTTAAGAAAAACGCGAGGGAACTCTTCAAAACCCCATGATTTTGAGCCCATCAGAGTCTTCCGCAATCTACTTTTTAGTAGCTGGAAAATGACATAACTACAGAGGCATGAGACCATCAGCTCTCGTTCAATCAGATCAGCCTGCACAGCACTGTCACCATTGCTTAGCCCAATGCTAGACTCCAGACTGCAAGAAAGTCTGATGGCACTAAGCTAAAAAAGCTACTTGAGCTATGTAAAAATATTTTTTCATTTGTTCTGCATCTGTCACCTTTCAATGTCACTTAATGTGAAGTGCCTTTTGAATCACTGTTGAGACAAAAAAATCCTTTGAAATGCACTCTCTAACCTATTGTAGATATCAGATTTCAAGGCACACCTTTAGCATAAGGTCTAGCATGATATTTAATTTTAGCACTTCAGTATTATTAAACTTGTCCAAACTAAGTGTCAGTGCACCCTTCTCTCTCTCTCTCCACTGCTACAACCTCCTCCCTCCTTTTTTTAATAGGGACATCCCACAGGCATTTATCAATTATAAGGTCAGCAAAATAATAATTTAGATCTTCTTACGTAAGTGTACGTTGGTCTAAGACTGCAAGAGGTAGTTTTTTTGCGTGCATAACAACACAGCTACACAGGCTGCTGTTTTTCTAATTCTGGAGTATGCGCAGTATCAATAACTAGAAACAACATATTATGTTAACAAAGAAAAGAGAATATTTAATCAATCAGATTAATTGACTGGAATCCCCAAGGAAGCAGCTTGGGGATGAAACAGAAATTTATATCAGTTCAAAGCCCTGAAGCAAAAGTTCTTCCAACATTCATGAACCATATCATGAAGAAGACCACACTGAAGCTCTCAGTTGGACAAAGAGAAGTATGAAATTCTAATTATTCTTAAACAAGACAAGCAGAACATAAACAACACAGCAGAAATTAAAAATAAAAACCCCATACATATTTTAAAAGATCTTGAAATGCACTAACAAGTTGAAGTTTAGATACCTCTATTATCCCACCCATCCAGATGCTATTAGTTCTTTCCAAATTTTAAGTGTAACTTTGTGTCTTTGCAACATCAGAAACTCTTAAAATAAATGAAAATACAGGGCTATTTACAAAATGCCTTTTGGTATCTTGGTGAACATATAATTAAGTCTTCACCTGTCTGCTACCCACAATTCCTTTCATTTCAATACCTTCTCACGAGTTCATTAAGTCCTCAAAAGTCAGATGGCTCGGCAGCTTCTGTCTCCCAAAGCCACTTCCAGACTACCTCCTCTGTAGAACCCTACATTTCTTGACAGCAACACTGTCAAGTCACACGAGTGATTTTTTCTAAACTTTTAAAACTCAAAAGCTTTTGAGGCCAGCTATGTAACAGCTCTCCCAATATGTACACTCCTTTTGCTCCCTGAAGTTATGCCAACTCAATATATTTACTGTTTCCCATCTCCAAATCACAACAGGGCTAGACAAAGATTACAGACACTTGGTAAACATGGCAGCATTAATTATAGGAAGCATTGTATTAGTTGTGCAAGACCTGTGAAACTCAGACCTATCTTTAGATGCACCAGCAGAAATGACACTCTGGCTCCTTATACCCCATTTCTGACAGGTTTTAGACCTTAAATGTAGCACTCATGGCTTGACACCCCACTCTTCCTCCTAGCACCGTATGACTTATCTCTTGGCAGTGAGCACTAAAGACACTACTGAAAATCAAGGCTGAAATTACCATTCCTCACATTTCTTCCACTTTTGGCAAACAGCCGTGACGTTCACAGGGATACCGAAGCGCGATCAAACTACGCTTGTGGGACCAGGGTAACAACGGGCTCTGGCAGCCCACCTTCTCAGCCCCCGGCTGCGCCGCTCCTACAGCCTCCCCCAGTCCCACACTGATTAGACAGAGAGCAAGGAATGACTGGAACAAGGGGCGATGCCAAACGCCCTTCCTGGCCGCCCAGCGACACCGAGAGCCAGCCCCGCCCAGCCCCGCGCTCCCACCGCCGGCTGTCCCCGTCTCCCGGAGCGCCCCCCGGCCCGAGCCAGGGTCACTTACTGAGCTGCCCGGCCCCGGGCTCCCTGCCGCCGGCTCCCCCGAGCCCGCTGCTGCCGCCCAGGCTGCCCAGGGCCCCGCCGGCGGGCGGCGTGCCGCTCTGCCGCTCAAAGTTGCCCGGGTTGGAGAAGAAATCGCGGAGCCGGGGCAGCTCCCGGCCGCTCTCCAGCAACTCCGTGTGCAGCTCCAGCGCTGTCAGCAGGAACTGGTCCCGCAGCAGCTGCGCCGCTATCGCGTCCATCGGCACCCGCGGCAGCTCCCCGGCCCCCGCGGCAGCATCGCCCGGCGCCGCCGCTCGCAGACCCGGCAGCTCCTCGG
>VYZQ01065314.1:0-45587 GCA_013400655.1 Mystacornis crossleyi
GGTCTGCAGGGCGGGACAGAGATAGGACCAGGCAAGGGAACCAACAGGAATACTGCGGGGGAGGGACTAAGGTACGAGGGCTAAGGGGGAAGCAGGGAAGGAAGAACATTCTAGGGTACAGACACATAAGGGATAAAGGGGCAGAGAGAACAGCAAATCAATCAAAGGCACAGAACTGGGAGCATACTGTGTCTTAGGAGAAGCCTGTCACTTCAGCCTGGAGGAGGATTCCCTGCCACAGCCCCCAATGGGCTGGGGGGTGACCCCAATAGTCTAAGATGAGTGTAAGAGGATAATGTGAATGTTGTTTTCAGCCTTTTATTAAAAAACATTTTTCTGACTTACATTTCAATATGGAAGATGTCCCCAGTATGTTGTTAAGTGCTCAAATTAGCTTTCCATTTAGCTTGAAGGTAAGGTTGAGGTGTACTCAAAAACAGTTTGAGTATAGAAGCAAGATATTCCTTTTATCTCTCTAGTAATCAAATATTTATTGGTATATAGGGAGCTTCAGAAAGAATAACCTAAATTTAGTTCTGTGTTTGGATTGCTATTTAATTTACATACATCATGATTATAAGGTTCTATTCAGTAGTGTTAGAAATTATACTGAAGATGCCTGAACTCCCAGAAGAAAAGGCAGAAAGAGAAGTTTTGTTGGGTTTTTATGAACTCATTAATTTCTTCTGCACACATGTGATAAGTTGCTAATTCACCTCTCTGTATCTAGTCATCAAAGAAGGAGCAGTTAGGGATTTCATAAGCCACTCTCCTGCCAAAGGCATTAACACTCATGCTTCGGTTTTGGATTTCATGTATCACTGCAACCTTCAGTATTCAAAATGAACTAAAAAGGCCAATCTAAACCCCACAGCCTGGCTCTGGATTGGGTGCTTGGTGGCAGCCAGTACAGCGGAGGAGGATAGAGGAAAGGGAGGACTGTGGAAAGGATTCCATCTCTGGGACTGCCTGGCTGCAGGGACAGCGAGGGACTCCTCCTCTTGGAGACAAAGCTCAAATTCAAATTGCATTTTCCAGCAGCAGATTTTTGAATAGAGATCTGCCCACTGAAACTCTGCCATCACGGTTGGCTGACTTCTAGCTGTAGCAGGATTCCTCTGGAGCACATTATGGGAAATAAATTTTACAGCCCAAGCTGTATGATGCTTTGAGGCATTCATTGAGGAGGCAGATGGGATCTGTGATGCATGATTGCCAGGTTTTGATGTTACTGCAAGTCTCGTGAGAGACTGGTGCTTTCTGACAGTCCAGGTTCCACACAGTGATGCGATTATGTGAAAAATGCATTAAAATTTTAGCTCTCCTGATGTGGAGAAAAACATGAAAAGATGTTTCCTGAAGGGCGCCATATGACAATAGGTATATAAGATTTTATATAAAAAGTTAAAATCAATCAAATATGATGATGCTAACTGCAAAGTGGAAACATATTGGTGACTCTTTAAATCTTTTCTTCAAATACTGGAATGGTTGGAAGCAAGTGCAAATTATCTGTTTCATCTAAGCCAATAGACTAGAAAACCAGAGACCTGCTCTTAAGTCCAGGGAAAACATCTATTTTCAATTATGAAAGAAAATTGCCTTAGGGCTATGGATTGGCAGGATTATTCTGAGATAAAAAGAATGTTGCACCATCTCCCACCAAAAGTACAGTTCCCATTGTGTTTTCCATCTGCATGTGCACCATGCTTGGTCCTCTTGCACAGAAATTATCTTGCTAGCTTCACTGTGCCTTCAAGACCCTCCAAAAATTTTATGTGGAAGAGTGGTTCCTTAAGCTAACTTTGGTTTAAGTATTGAAGATGGTCATGTTGGTAACATCTTGTAGTCCTATTGCAAACTTTGGACATGGATCTTAATTTTATTAATAATTTGTCAAGTGCTTACAGAAAAGATGCAACCTTACCTCTCATACATGGTTTCATAAAACAGAATTAGGGTAATAGTTGTTTTAAAACATACATCTGTAAAAGCTTAGGTCAGTAGCAGAAGTTGTTAGGAAATGCTATTTTTTCTTTTCATAATTCTCAGCTATACATAGATTAAAAAGAAAATTGGGAACAGCTCCTGCTGGAGTTCATTGTAAATGTGTGTAGACCATAATTTAAAGGTATTCCAGCCCAGTAGCTCCAACTTATCTGAAAATAAAGGTTTAAATGCTTTTAATTAAATTGGTGTTGATGGGATTCTTGTTGTCATTATATGATAATCTGACCTATGTCCCTGATACCTAAAAGGCGACTAACGTATATTTTGTTAAAAGTTCTCTACATTTTTTTAATTTCCTTACACATTTTATTCCCTGCACTGAATGAATTTAGGATTTACATAAAACAGTTTGGGGCATTCGAGCATAGTGTTTATATCAGAGGCTTTCTTGTCATTTGTTCTAATGTGACGAAGACTGTACTCTCTTGCTGCAGGACAGTGGATCAGGAATGAAGCAGTGGTCACTTGGTTGGAAAGAAATGTTGATTACTGTCCAGAAAGGAGGAGGGAAAAAACAACCTGATGAGGTGTTCTGGTTTGGTTGGAATGTGCTGCTAGAATGCAGCAAGGGATGCGTATTTTACTAGTTGTGAAGAATTCTGAGGACATGTTTGATACAAGCTTTGTGTAGACAAAACAGATAAACAGATTATGATTGAGGTCCGTGGGCCCTTGGAAAAGATTGCTAATTGTATGTTTTTTCAAAGGACCAAGATCTTATCACTCTCATGAAAACTGTTTGGGGCCACTGTGAAAAGAAATGTGAATTTAAAAGCAAATTGAATGAAATACAGTTGAAAGGCCTCTTTCTGAACTGCAGAGTGTATTTGCAGTTATCTGCAGCTGAAGGCCACATTGGCCCCACACTGCAGCCTTCCATCTCACCCTGCATTGGTGACGGAACCAAAAGCTTTCCCTCTTCCTTGTGATCTCATCCTCGGTATCAGTGAGATTCCTTAATGGAAGAGCAACTTCTGCACCAGATTGGCAATGAACATATTGAATCCATCACATCAAAGAAATAGTTGTAGGATGGCGTGAAGACTCTGCTTCTTTTTAAAGTGATCTGTATGGGCAGATCTTTTGAATCCCTGTGTAATTTCTACTGACTTTGATCAGAGTCCATACAGCTGTAGTTGTTTTGAAGAATCAGATGTTACTGTTGTGCTGTGAAGGTTAAAAGATGGTGTTTTCCCTATGTGTTAGAGACTAACATTGCTACCTACGTGTGATACGGCAAATTAAATAAATGTTAATATTTTGGTACCTATCAAAGTCCACTTGGCTTTAAGACCACTTGACTTTTGATACGTAGCTACGAGAAATTCTGTGGGAACATAGGTAATTATTTTTGAAACTGATTTTGATTATATAGAATAATTGTATGTTTCTCTAAAATGTTTTTATACAATGCTTCTCTAAACTTAAATACACACATATATTTTCTAGAATTATTTACTACTGGGTGGCAGATACACAGCTGTGAGTCATTTACATGAAGAGCAGGCAGATTTCTGAAAATGGAATGAAAAGCTTTAATAGCAATATAGAGATCTGGTGGAAATTTATGTGCAAATGTCCTTTATTATATGATCACCACCATGTAAATATATAGCATTGAAACAACATTCAAAAGCCTAAGGTTTCATATTCAAATATTAGAAAGAAACAATGTCATTGCCTGCATAGTTTCAAGGCCATATCCTTTTGTGTATTTGTGTTGGGATGCAGCCTTTAATTATACAATCAAATCTTTCCTCTTGGGATTCCTAGTTTTTCAACTTGGTTAACACTTACTGCCTTTTCTCATGGCTGTCTTAAGACATCTCAGCATAACAGTGACCTCTCTGGTGTCCCAGGGAGCTCTCCGGCCATTGCAGTGTAGCACCTTTCATGTAGGGGTAGAGAGAAGTTTTCTGGACTGCTTTCAGCTACCATAGGAAGGAAACTATCCTTCCTTGTCCTCATTTCCCATTCCATTAGCTTCATACCTTCTCATTTCAGTAATAGTATGAGGGAAACAACGTGTTAAATGGTGAAGTAGGAAATATGAGAACCCTGCCTGGGTTCCTCCCAGTTCATCGTCCAGGCTGGAATATTTTACCTCCAAGAGCGCAGATGTGGGTGCTTGAACTGACACCGTGATGTTGGCAGTGGTGTGTTAGCTGGTGCTCTATCCAGAGCAGCCTCCTGTCTGCAGGTCCCACACTACTTGCTGAAGGGGAGGGAAGATAGAAGAATTGCGCATCCCCTTTTGGGCTCCCAGGAGGGAGTTCTGTGTGTGTACAGACTCATTTGCCATTGGCTGTTGTTACCTGGCTTTGTCTCAGTTTTCTCTGATTTCTCACAACATTCTTTGGTCATAGGATAAACGCTAATTTTGAAGTATGGAAAGAGGAAGCCTACAAAAGAGGCTTTAATTTGTGGAAGTTTAATTACAGAGAAATAAAAAGTTTTTTCAAGCATAGGTGCAGATTGGAATCCTTTTGCATTAATTAATGTCACAAGCATATGTTTATGGTGGAAAAGTTACTTTAAAGAAAAAACATTATTCCTCCTGATGCCATTAGTGCTGGCAGTATTCTTCATTCTGTGTCATTCCTGGGGAAGGTTAGGAAGGCAGCAGTTTGACGACTTCCATGTGTGGCACTATGGAAGCTTAATCTGAAAACCTTAATTTATCAAAGATATTGTATAAATGCTTGGAAGCTGTTACAGCAGCAATGCCTGGGAAAAGAGATAAATGCTTAATGCCGTAGAAGTGCCTGCAGGGAGTGTCCCAAATGCACGGCTGGGTTCAGCCGGATGAGTCACTCCTAACTGAATACTAGAAGCATTCCTCTTCACGGTTCGCTCTGAAATACATTCCCAATTATTTGTGTGTACCTTCTCCATACACAGGAGCTGTTGTACTCGGGTTTTTGGAACCTGAAAAAAAGCTCTTTATTGATGATGAGGTCAGGACGCTTCTGGGAATGGTGGCTTGTTGGTTACCAGCTGCTCCCCAGCCAGAAGGAGGTTGTCCTTCTGTTTTAATGAGTCATGCTTTGTTTATTTTTCTTACTTACAAAAGGAAAAAAAAAGGATTTACACTATTTGCTGTGATATTTCTTTGTGATGGGATTGGTAGACTTCAGTAAACTGCTGACTAGTACCAGAATTGCTGGCAAAATGTTTCAAGACAGAAGTGTGTACCTTCTGGGTATCTTCCACATGGCATCTTTGCTTTGCTTGCTTGTAGAGGCAGTAGCCCTGTGAGCAGTGCTCACCTTCCCATCCTAGTGGGATAAAAAATTGGCTCTTAAGGTTGTTTGGGCTTTAAAGCAGTTTCTGTTGGTTTTAATTTTTTGTTGTGGCACATTTTGTTGTAGATCAGGGAACCTAAGTTGAAGCTGGAAATAAAAGCTTCGCTTACAAATAGCAGTGAAAAAAAGCACCTGCACTAGTCTTGCTTTCAGTTACAGTAACATAAATCTGAGGAAGCTCTGACAAGATCTTCTGTGTTCAGCTGTAGGTAGAATTTAGCTTAGCAGTCAAGTCCTTAAACGTTGGATTTTCTAGAGTCTGCAGCTAATTCTGCTCTTTATGCTATTGCTTTTTTTATGCAATACATTGGTTTGGGAATAATACTGAGATACCAGCACTTCCAGTCTAAGATTTGAAAACTGGGGTTTTAAATCAGTTGGTATTTGTCACTAAGTACCCAAATATTGATAATGATTCCAAAAATTCAAATGAGATTGTTGAGTGGTTGTTACACGTTTAAAGTCAGTTTGTACAATGACATGATGAAAAACTACTGAAGCTGTAGGGCAGGGTCTGGTCCTCGCAAACAAACTTGAAAAGCAGAGTCCACAGATTTGAGGGATGAGTTGTTAACAGCTTAAGACCAACCAAGTCTTAGTTCAGAAAACTGTAATATCAAATCATAGCTTTCATAATGAATGTCCTAATCGTGATGAATCATGGTTGTTTTGGCCGAGACTATAAGTTCGTGGAAGAAAGTGTGGAAAGAAACTTCTATACATGTGCATTTTACATCCTTATTTTAAAAGTGCCTTGCTGAAAGGTTAGTGATTGTTTTTATTGACCTACACTGAGGTGTCTTTTGGTGAGTTAGTTAAAATGCAACTCCAAATAATAGCAAGAGAAATATGACTCTTGTGTGTATATATGTGATAAACATGTATTGATCACTTAGAAGTAGATAAAAGAGAAAACGTGAGCCTCGGCAAATGCCTTGAGAGGTCCTTTGTGGTTCTTAGCTAGGCATTTAAAGGTAGATATGGTGTAAAAGTCTAAAGATGAAATATATCCAAAGAAAGAGAAGGGTAAATAAAGTTAGTGAGTTCATAAGCGTTTTCTTGAGTTTTGGAAGGTTTTAAAACTGGATTGAGAAGTGACATAACCTTTTTATTCTGTTTAAGAAAGATTGATAATCTGACAACATCCAAAGTTACTGTCTTACAAAGCAGGTAGAGGGCTGATAGAAATAACACTTTGGGGGGACAGGGGCAGGATGGAGCTGCCTGGGCCTTTTGCCATTGTGGGGTTTTTGTACTTTCCTTTTAGTGTAGATTTACAAGCAAATGATAGTAATGTTGTTCTTGCTGGGAAATGACTGTCACACGCAGCATTTTACTCACTCATGTTGTTTTGAGCTGCATGTTATCGTTCCATTGAGATGCTCACTTACCCTTACTAAGAAATTTGTATTTATTCTTAAATTTATAAATAATGCTCATCACCCTGATAGTAGTAACTCGCACTGTAGGACTGATTTGGCAGTTGGAATGTTGACAGTGTTATTTTTAAATATTTATAAGAATTGAAAATTAGTTCAAGATAAGCCAGTCTAAGATTCTTATGAAACAACTCTGCTTAAAAAAAGATTAAAGCATTCTTTCCTCTTGAAGGCCAGGAAGGTCTGTGAGGTTACCTGGTGGTTGCATAGCTACCCACTAAACAGAAAAAGCCCCCAGAGGGGATGGTCCAACAAGGAAGGAGAAAGAAACAATCCTTTTTCTCTCTCTGTTTTTCAGCTGCTGATGGGAGCAAAATGTTATCTTGAGATTTTTCTGGTATCTCTTCAGCCTGCAGAATGACACCATTCACAGGCTTCTAAGGGGAGTGTGCCAAGGCAGCCAGAGCTGCAGAGGAACGTGTCGCTCAGGGATGCCTTTGAACAGCAAAATCCCATTCCAGGGTAGAGGAGGGTCCTCCTGATGGAGGCACGGTGTTAAGCCTTTGATTGTACAGAAAACTAAAGAAGAACAATCAAATTTAGGCATCAGATATCATTTGGCAAACAGTGGTGGAAATGATTGCTGGTTATTTGGCGATGGGAAGGTAGCAAATGGCTGTGCTGTAGTTGTGCAGTCAAGGAAAATACAGCTGGGATTATAGCAAAAAGGTCACTCTCAAAACCTGCTACTTCTTCGTACTTGCTAGGCAATGTCTTGAACTGATGCAAAACCCACCATATTTAATATCTATTTTAAAAGATAACCCAATAAAATGTAATTTCCGTACATAAAAATATGAATTACCATTTTCCTGCCAGCAGTTACTCATCTTCTTACACTTGTGTCGTGTTTCATATAGCTTTGTATGATGTAACAGTTTCCTTTGTGATGTTGTGGGTTTTAATATGTATGTATGTCTATGTTTTGAATTCATAATTTAGATGACAATTGTAATGTGTATCTTTTAATCTCCTCACTATGGAAGTCATAGCTCGTATTCCACATGAGTGTTCTATGGCAATAACTTATTTTCTTAGTGAAACTTATTTTACCAAAACCAGTAGTGGTGGAATTTCTTTGGACAGAACAAGTTTAAATTTGACTGTATCATGATTATCACAAGCTTCCTTTTATTTAAAGGGTAAATAAAGGTATCAGATATGAGCTGCATGTGGGTTTTGATAGGTGATTTTTCACATACTTCTGTCACAGCTGAACTTCTCTCAGGCGTTCTGTTTTACCAGCTTTTTATTATTTCCCCGTACTGTTATGGTTATGTAAAAATGACAGTTGATACTGGGAACTTGAAGCAGTGAATCATGTTGAATTTCTTTCAAACGCAATTCAAGAAAAGTGAATTTGTCAGTTTATTGAGCTAGTGTAGACTGGGATAAATTGTATTTCAGTCTCACCTAAAAGTTTATCCAGTGTTTAAGTCTTGTGTGCATTTTATATTTTGTGGTTTTAGCATAGTTAGATCTCATTACAGTCTTTTAAGGAGTACTTTTTGCAGTACATAAGACATGTTTAAACATAGTTCCCAAACTTGGTTTTGAAGCCAAAGTAAATGAGGTCTTGTAGCGCCACATTCCAGTGATTCTGACATCAGAAGAGTATCTGCACTAATAATTTTTTGTATTAAAGTGGCTGGATTTTTATATGCCTGCAAGAAGCAAGACTGGAGTCTGACGTGGAGAAGCATTTCAAGGTGCTAGCAGATGTTTTCATGAAATCTTTTTTCCCTCTCCAGGGAAATAAAAAACCCAACCAAGAAAACCTAAAAAGCAAGATACTTACATTTTGACAAAAAATCAAATGCTATTTTACAACAGGCTCAATAAAACTAGTTTTATTTGATTTTGTTTAGTGTTTTGTTTTTGGTTCAAGTTTCCTGCTGCGGTCTGTAGAGATACTTCTTTTTGCGTATTAAGAAGTAAGAGTTATGCCAAAAATTACCTGAGCACTGACACAAAACAAATCAAAACCCCAAAGTATTTTGAAATATTTGCGTAAGTGGACTTATGTATGTTTTAGGTATTTGAGTGTGAAACATTCGATATTCATCATATTCGCAGCCCAGTTAGCAAAGTCGTGAGATTTTTGTCCTGGGAAAAACAACAGAAGAACCTTGTAAAGGTTACAAACCTGACGCATACCAGAGACTGGGTTAAAGCACAGATAGCAGAAACTGGATTAATGCCTGTGTATGGGAAAAGGGAAGCATCAATTTGGCCTTGTATGCTGGGCTGAACTTTGTCAGATAGAAAGAAGAATCAGTTTCTGCTGTCAGTGCCTCTCTCTACAGGGCAAGGGCAGACTGGGAAAAGCTGCTGATGGATGTGTGCCCAACTGGTTTTGAGCTGATCGGCTCTTTTGCCATCCCTAGATTTTGAGAGGAAAAAGAGTTTAGTGTGGTGTTTGACAATCCAGAGTACGTTTTCCCCTCTTATTGTTGTAATAACAATTATGTGTTTTATAGTGTTGATTCTTTCAAATGTACAGTTTAATAGTCCTCATCTCGTTTGCTTTCAGATTCTTCTCATTCTTTTCATCGAGATGAGACCATCGTTATTGCCCTGGCATCTGTGTCTGTACTGGCTGTTCTGATAGCTGCTCTGTTCTTTGGATACAGGATGCTTGCAGGTAGAGATTGATGATCTTTTTGGCTTTGTTTTTTTTCAGTTGTTTATTTGGCTATTGCACAAAGTTATACTTAGGTCTTCCGTTCTCCCCACTCCCTATTACATGTTTGTACATAATTCTGCTCCCCTTTTTCCTCACTGACATTTTATGGTGATATCCCTTTCATAACAGTTTGGAGAGAGTTATGACTTCTCTAAGCTGGCATTTTGGGACCCATTTTTCTTCCACAAATGCTCTGCTCAGCACAGCTTAAGTGAGGTGGTGAACATGCTTTATAGGTTTTGCCAGTGACTTTGAATTATCGAAGTAGTTGTGTAGCAGGTATTTGTAGTTTGTAGCTTATCAGCACCTTCATTGCTCATTTTGCTGACTTTGAGAAGATTTTACAGGACTCCTTTTTACTTGTTACATCCTTGCCTACAATATGTAATTCTGCCAGGTCCCAGGTAAGTTGCATTTTTTTTTCACTTGGAGCATGTCCAGAAAGGAAATTCTCTGATTTCCTCCTCAACCTCTTCCCCAGGAGACCGCAAACAAGGTTTGCACAGTATGAACATGATGGAGGCAGCAGCATCAGAGCCCTCATTGGATCTGGATAATCTAAAGTTGTTAGAGGTAAATATTCAATTCAGTTCTTAATGTTCATTTTTGTTCAATATAATGCTTGTGGTCATATCCCGGGCATAGCTACAGAAATGAATGTATCAGTACTCCTGTCATGTTTTCTTCTAAATCACAGCTTCAAGAAGAAATTAAAATAAAGAAGGGTTACTACACATACGTTTTGTCTTAATTTTGTTAGTAATGTTGTTGGTATTAGCTAGAACATGTTTTACCGTGAGAACAAAAAAGAAACACTGTGAGGTAGTGGGGGAAATTAGAATGTGCTAAATTTCAGCATTGCATCAAAAGATCCATTTTTGCTTCTGCTTGCTTTTAGTACAGTGTCCTACTGTAGGAGTTTAAAATTCTTCAGTAACACTCTTGGAATATAGAATGTACTGCAGATAGGGCAGTTTATTTCAGTAGTGGTGCATTTGTGTGTAGTCATTCTTCAGTGTGGGGCACTCTGTATCTCCATGGCAACTAGAGGCCAACCAGAACTTTCTGCTCAGCTTGGTGTTAGATGTATCACCACAAAACTGCAAAATGTTATGCTACCACTTGGTATGCTCGTGTCCTGGTTTGGACAGGTGTCTACTAAGGAAGGCAGGAGTCCCCCTCCCACCCCAGAATGGAAAAATGTAACCCCCTTCCTCCTGAACTATTATAATTTTGAAAGTGAGGGGCTTTCAGGCAAATATATCAGAAATAGGAATAACAGGTCTTTACTTATATATATATATATATATGTACAACAAGGCAAAGCAAAAAAACCCAACAATAACTAAGGCAGTAACAAGTAATAGGAATCAGACCCCAGTGACGGCTGCCGGGGCTGTCAGGCACTCTCCCTTTTGCTGCAGCGATGGCCGGAGCTGGCAGCGGTGCTCCGGAGCGAGGTCGGGGAGCACGGNCAAGACCCAAAAAAAAAAAAAGGACAATTGGGCCCCTCCCTTGTGGCTGGCTAGGTCCTTTGTTTCTTTTAAGTACCCCAGCAATCGTCCCTTAACATGGGAAAAAATTCCTTTGAGAGGAGAAGAAAAGAGCACATACACATACAAAAAGAAAACTTTCTCAACCCCCAACAGCTCGATGGAACATACGGAATTTTTAAAACCTTTTAGCCAGGGAAAAAATGAGTAGAACGACTGAGATGCAGAGTGGTGCTTTTCTTCTTTTTACCGGTAGAAGCCCCACCTAGAGATGGAGACTGCAGACGTGCAGTGTGAGCTGCTCTAATGGTGGCAGCAGGCTGATCGGCAAAGAACACTGGGTGTCTTCTGCCAACAAAAAAGTAGTTGAGGCAGTTTGCAAGAGTCTAACAACACGTATTGTAGAAGCGTGCAAAGCCCCAGATCAAAACACTCCTACTGATAATGCAGTCTTGGAGAAAGCAGTGACTTTCTTCAAGTCTGCAAGTTGGTAGAGAGATCTGCTATGGCGTCTTCTGTCCTGTTTCTTGTATCCTAAGGAGCTTACCCCTCACCCCCAGTCACAGGGTGTTGCAGGACAAATGTTTTAACCTGTGCTTGCCTTTTGACGTCACTGTGGGTAGATTACATTCTGGGTTTGTACCTTGAACTGACCTGCTGTTGCTGTGCAACCCAGTGATAAAAAAGAATTTCTGTTTCTGAGAAACAGAAAGTCTCTTCATTAAATGATACTTTATTTTTGAAAACTTTCCTGTAAGACAATTGTATCATCTTTAGAAATATTATTTTTGTTATCCCTTCTGTTTTCTGTTCCTCCTCCATTTTTAAGTATTCAAAAAGTAAAAAAAAAATGGCTCATGAAACCTTTACAGTTTCATGTATGGGTCTTCCTGAAAATTATTTTAAATAGGTGCTTAGATTCTTATGTATTTGGAATTCTTTGAGCTTTAGAAATTAGGGTTCTTCCTGAAGGTGGTCCTGCATTTTGGTTTAGAGTAGAGAATTGCATCTTTCTTCTGCAGTTACTATGGAGATGTGAAAGGCCATTCTTGAAGACTGTGTAACGCAGTGGGGGCTAGAATAAAGGTTCACAGGTAGTCAGGAATTAATTACTTCTTTCTGTTAAAATCTGTTTACCTCTTTTGACATCTATTTTGCACTAAAGATGCATATTTTGTTATTACTAACCTGAAAGGTGCAGCTTATAAACCGTCCTAAACCTAAAATGTTTCGCCTAATGTCTGTGATCTCTGGAGCGAAATGAAATCGATCACATTGTAAATCTTTAGTAGGCAAAAGTTAGTAAGAGAATTAGCAGCACTGAACACATGTATTTTATTGATTCTGTGTATAAAAGTAGAGACTAGATTATTTATGATATATTTACTGGATATCCAGACTATAGATCAATTTAGTAAGACCTATGTTGGCTTTTGCTGAGGTTTCCAGCTCCAAAACAGCTTTCATGACAGCATTCTAATTCTGGTTTTCATTACAAAATACTCACTATCTTTACTATTCTTATAGTGTAAGTCAGAATAAAAGTTGGCATACAGTTCTTGTAGAGTGAAAACTTGGGTTTTGTCTTCATCTATTCTTTAGTGAACTATTGTTTGTATTTTTTGCAGTTAATTGGCCGGGGACGATACGGAGCAGTGTATAAAGGTTCCCTAGATGAACGTCCAGTTGCTGTGAAAGTATTTTCTTTTGCTAATCGTCAGAACTTTGTCAATGAGAGGAACATTTACAGGATTCCACTAATGGAACACGATAACATTGCCCGCTTCATTGTGGGGGATGAGAGATTCACTGCAGATGGCCGTATGGAATATTTATTGGTGATGGAATATTACCCCAATGTAAGTGCTTCAAAGAAATCAATTGGGTTGGTTAAGAATTCTAAGAATAGCCACATAAAAAGGATGTACTTCAGGTTTTGGTGGTGCTTCTTGCACAGTAATGTAAAAATAATCCATATAAATTACAATTTTAATGCACCTTATTGTGGGTTACTGTAATACCCTTTTATATTTCCCCGTTAGTGCTACCAAATGTAGTCTTACAAATTCTTAGCGCTGGAGTATTTGCTCTTGGTTGTGGTGCAAGGTTTTTTAGTCAATTCTGTCCTTATTCAGCAACAGAATTTGAAAAGTTGTTTTTACTTAAAAATAATTTAATAAATTTAAAACTTCATAATATTAAGATGTTATCACTGTCTTATGACCTCATTCAATAGCTGGAAATAATGGGGTTTTTTATAGTGAAATGTAGTAGATCCAAGATTGTTGTCAAACTAGTTTGTGGTGCTATAAATCATGGTGCCTTTTTATCCTGTTATCTTCTTTAAAGCTTTCTGTGGCATATACTGATCATGTAGGACATGTCTTAAGAGAGCAGCCGTACTTTCCAGAACCATATCTTCAAGTCTCCTCAGCTAACTGAATGCTTATATTTCTCAAATTCATGGATTAGATTACTTAATGTTTTGTGGGTGTACACACATATACAGAAACAGAAACATTTTAAAAATATGCAGTATGAATGTGAGTAGCTTTAATGAAAAGTCATAAAATGTATATGAGGGTTATATATATGAAAATGCAAAAAACTCTGTCACAATTTATCTTGGGGGTTTTTTTTGCCTGTGTATGGGAAAGATTTTCAGTAATTCAGTTAAATAATTTTTTTAAACAAACTTTTTGGTCTCAAGTAAGCAAGTACATATTGTATTTCCTGCAAGGTGTAAAGGGGATGGCTGAAGCCTGATCTTTTATGGAGGCAGTAGGACAAAAGCTGCTTCTTTGAATAGCAAAAAGGAGCAGAACAGTGCTAAGTAGCAGTAATGATGGTCTGTCTTAGGGGTTTTTAGGTTCCATGTATATGCTCGTGCTGAAAGTTAAATGCACCCGTGTAAATACATACCTTAAACATAGGTGTGTATTTACACACATACACACTATATACAAACATAAGGCAACAAAGCACAAATATATAAAGAGTGTCTTAACTGAAACTTTTAAGTGAGAACACAATGATGTCAGGTTGTATGAGACAGGCATCTAAGAAGAGATTGCAGAACCTGGAAGTGACCGTGGAAAAAGGTCACTTGTGCCCATACCAGATGGACAGTGGCAAAGCATGTGGCTCTGACAAAACTGGCGTATTTTCATGTAACTGAGTTAAGTAAAATCAAGCGAGTATTCTATTCATGGGAGGGCATAGCATAAATGTCTTCACAGGTGATCTGGTTTTGCTGTTTTCTTGAATGAAAGGATTTTCAGTTGAAATGTAATTCAACTGAAAACTGTGTCTTGTTGCTTAGGTAAACAGGCTCTGTTAATGACCTGATTAAATGTACAGATGAAGCTTATGACATCATATTATCAGATTCTTTCCCAATATGGTATTAAGAACAGCAAGATTAGTCTAAAATCAATCCACTGGTTGTTTGGAAGTCATTGGAAGAAGTGCACAGCAGGTGTAATTAATGCCCAGTGTGGTCTGTAATTCAGTGAGCAGATGTTCTGCTGTATGTGGAGTTAACAGCAGAAAAGGAAGCTTGCTGTGGCAGCCCTGCTAGAACGGAATTGCAGTGTTCAAACTGGAGCCATAAATCTGATTTCAATAAGGACTAACCAATACAAGATGTGCAGGTGAAATACTCCCCATCCAAAACATCATTCTCCCTCAAAACACTTTCCTTCCTGAAAATAAGAGCACACAAATTAGGGCATTTTTACACAGAAAATTGTTCTTGGTGTTACCTAGGTGAAAGCAAGACGGATAGGTTTGACCCAGGTTGTGTTTTTATCCAAACATGCCTTCAGACCGAAGGAAATAGGCAAGTGAAGGGAGGCGTATGCGTATTTATCAATCAACACGCTGTTCTGATGAGACTCCGAGGTGTAGTAGGTCAGTAAGGAGTCAGTTGTGAGGGATGACATAGTAGGAAATATGTAACAGCCACAGAATTATTGCCCTGGTAGTCAGACACTCACGTCCTTTTATAACAACAGAAAAATTGTTCTAGAACAAAAATAGAATCTCTGATTGTTAAAAATACCAGTTTTATCAAAAGTTTTAATCAGAACAAATATCCCCAATTTGACATGTAACTTGTGACTCTGACAAGATAGTCTTAATTACAAATATATCTCTCTGAATCTTGACTTACACTTTTCCTGGTTATCATTTATATTGAACTTCACTAAAAGCATAAAATCACAGCCTTCAGCTAGCTTAAAAAACATCTGGTGGTGGGCAGGCTCTGCAGTAGAAAGATCTTGAAGCTGGTTTAAGATCTTTATACAGTGAATATTTCTCAGTCACATCATGACAACAGTCCTGTGGCCTCCATTAGAATGGGCTGGAATCTCAGCCCACTAAGCCAAGAAAAAAAACCCCAAGCTGATGAAATTTGGAGGTTAATAAGAGTGCCTGTGTTTCTTAAAAAGCTGTAAACAATAAGGAAAAATGTGAAATTCCTTTATTTCTAGGTGGATTCACAGCTTTTTTATGTATTACAGAATCTATTTGAAGTTCATATAACAGCATTTTAAACAATGAAAAACTACCTGTGTAAACTTGCACGAGCGACATTTGGTCTGTGTTTTCACTGAGGATGTCACCTATTTAGGGGTTCCTTGTTCTGCACAGACTAAGTCTGAAAAGGTGTAAGACTTTCATGATTCTATTAAGAACTTGATTTTACTTCTAGCACTGGATTAAAAAAATGTCTAATACTTTGATCACTTTAAATTCTGGTATCTGTGGGCCTCCATCTGAATTGTGCATGCATAACACCCGAGTGTCAACTCCAAAGGGGTTCATACCAAATTTTTATGAACCCACTATTACAGAACTTACTTTGCAATGATATGTATTTAGCTGCATCTGATAAGATGTTATACATTGGTGCATCTTCAAGATTACAGACTTAAATAGGCAAAACCAGGGTAGTTTGTAGTCCTAAAAAATGTAATAAGCATGCAGAGTTAGCCAGATCACTTGTTCTTTATGCCTGAGGATTTAGTTTAAATGTTTAAACTAAGTATATTGTCATTGGGGGCTGTGCATCAAAAGTGTCACAGTTTGCAGGGTCTGGCTCTTGTTTTGGATATCAGTCTCAGTTTCTGGAATATCACAATATCATAATTGACACACTTCCTTCTGGTTTGCTTAGAGATTTCGTGTCAAATTACTAGAATATCCCCCATTTTTTACATGTAACTTCCCTGTCAAGATAAGGGCAACATGGCATTCTTTTTTTCCATGTTTCTTCAGTGCTTGTGGACTCACTCCTATTTGGAATTACCTTTGGGGTATTTTTGTTTTGATACATATATAGATTTTAGCAAGTGAGAGATGCTGAGTACTCTGTAAGTGAAAATGGTCTAAAGCCCACTTCTTAGAAACCCAGGCTGTTACATCTGCAGTTACCTTTATTCTGTTTGCAACAAGACTTTTATAATTAATACAATTTTTTCTAGAGGCAATCCCTGTTATTCTATGATAAAATTTCTATTCCGCTTTAGAGAAACGAAATGGCAGCACTGGAATTTTAGGAAACTTTGGTCAAATCTTGTGTTTTAGAATATGTGGGTAAACATGTAAGCAATTGCAGGTTTATACCTTTTAGAAGCAGTGGATAAATGTGAGTCTCCAAAAGATTATCAGTTACTCTACTGGACAATGATTTTAATCCATGCTTTTTGGTTTTGGGTTCTTTTTAGGGCTCTTTGTGCAAATATTTGAGTCTTCACACAAGTGACTGGGTGAGCTCTTGTCGTTTGGCACACTCTATAACTCGGGGCTTGGCGTACCTGCACACGGAGCTGCCTCGAGGAGGTAAGGCCACGAAGGGATGCCAAGATCTCCAGTCTATTCTTATTTCTATCAGGTAGTAGATTCCAGGCTTTCTTTTTTCCTACTGCGAGTAGGAAATGATGAGTGCAAATAGAGATTGCTCAGAACTTCTGATATGTTCCCTCTTTCTGAACAACCCTGTGTTGTGAGCTCTGTTTGTGACCCTTGTGTGAAAACACGGAGTACGAGCTGGGAGAGCCCCAGAGAGAGGCAGCAGGAGGAGGCAGAGTTGTGCAGTGCTGCTGTGTCATGGCAACAGATGACTGAAGACCTGAAGCACTGTCTGGCTCTTTGGCAGAGGGCAAACAGATGAGGTGTTGTGTCTGTTTTTGCAGTTCAGAAGCAAATCACCAAAGCAGTTTTTAGTTTGTGTGTGAACTGTATTCTATATAATTAAATCTTCTAACCCCACTGTAGTTCTATTTATCATGTCTCTGGATTTTTGTCTGAGGGTTTGGGCCTAGTCTTTGCTGTGTTCAAACAGTGCTGCTGGACTTCTGGTACTTTATTGGAGTACTGACGGTGACAATGTGTTGATTTGGATCTTTATATCTCTGCATGCATGCTTCAGCCAGTATTTCAGCAGCTGAAGTATCATAATTATAAAGTAGATATTCTGAGATCTGTGATGTATCAGGCTGCAGAACATGGCCGGGCACTGAAACGTTAGGTTTTTGGCAGTAAATAAAAGACTGATATCATTATATCTACATTAAGGTGCTAATGTTTGGATTAAAATTTCAGACTATATATCTCAAACGTTATGCATGAGCACTAGCAAAGAATGACAACTAAAGATGCTATGAAAAGTGCTGAAAATAACCCAAATCAGTATTCCTATGTGCCATTGAAACTGCGTCTATCATCTTAACTTCATCATTTTGAAATGTGCAGGCAGGTGTGTCCATTAGCAGCCAGAAAATGTGTAAGCTTTCCATCATAAAGACGAGATAGCCATAGCCTGTGAATGCTGGGAAGGAACTCATGGAGTAGAACAAATTCCACAGTAAAATGAGTTCTATGCTGCTGGCTGCTTTACTAACAAAATAAATAAAAGCTAGGAACAACTGAGATCATTCTTTGGAAAAGATCAGATCCCTTGCAAGATGAACATGGTCAGACTCTCTGAAATAACGTTGTCTGCGTATCTTCTGAATAGGTGCCAATGGTAATTCCAATCATAACGTAAATAATTGGTGCTGTATTTGACACAGGAGTGTGGCAATGATGGACAGTATTTGGAATGACTGTTAGGGCTGTGACAGCAGGTCTGTGTTTAAGTACACAATGTCTCCACTGCCAAAATCATGCTGAAATATCCCTTGGGAAGAAGACAATTGGCAAACATTAGAGCTGTATATGACAGTAGCCTAATATATCATATAGATACAGTGAAACTCTCCATGCCAATCAGTTTTCTCTAGCTATCTTACTTTGGAGCTCATTGTAAAGAAGCAAAAACATGAGCTTTGTAAAAAATAAGTTGATTCTCTGTTTATAGTAGCTGAGCAGACATAATGAGGTTCTCTCATTTTGCCAAACAGTAGAATTGCTCAAATAGTAATGAGCACTTTTGTGTGTCCAAATAGACCATTACAAACCTGCAATATCACATCGTGACTTGAACAGCCGCAATGTTCTGGTAAAGAACGATGGAACATGTGTAATCAGTGATTTTGGACTCTCCATGAAGTTAACTGGAAACAGACTGGTACGACCAGGTGAGGAAGACAATGCAGCCATTAGTGAGGTAAGTACAAATGGTTGGATGAAAGTTCAGGTGGTACAATTTCTGTAATGAGGAATGGCTGCAGTGTGGGTGAGAAGTGGCTGAAGCCTCCATAGGAAGAAATTGGTTTTATTCTCAAAATACTCAACACAAACCTGCCATTTTGAAAGGCAGACTGAAGTTTCTGTGTGAGGTATGAGAAGACACAAGTTAGGTTTGGTTGCCATGTTCTCTGTGATTATGTGGTAGAGGTCCCTTCAGTCTTGTACTGCAAGTCCTAACTGAAGACCAAATATTCCTTGGTGGTTTTGGTGTTAATTTTTCTGAAGCGGTGACACACCACATTCTACATCTTTTGCTTGACATCTAATATGGGCTACTGAAATACAGTGAGACTTTTAAACAAAGAGTGCATAATGTTTCAGTTGTTTTCTGTGCTTTTACAGAAGAAGTTCGTATTTCATTCAAAGAACATGTTTCACAGTGCTAATCACCCTTCCTTAGAAAGCAAGTGCTGAATTGAAAATACCTAATGCAGAAGAGCTCCTTCTAGATCTTCCCATACTGAGCAAAGAAGCAGGGAAACTCTGCTGGTTGAAATGCAGGGATGTGGAATAGTCCTTTAACAAAATACTGTCCCACAAGTACTGATGAGTAAGTGCTTTACTCTGACACATGTCCTAGTGAAAATGAATGGGTATCTTCCAAGACTGTTAATAACCTTTGACTATGGAAGATGTAGGGTGGAACCTTGCTGACAGTCCAGGAATAGAGAACAAGTTTCCTATTCAACAGGATCCTCTTCCATTATGATTCATACCTTGGTGTTTAATAGTGTAATTTCAGGAAAAAGAAACATTTCTACTATATCGTATTTCATATGAGAATATTAAGGGAGAAAATAATTTTGTTTTGGTACATACAAAAAAGGTGACAGAGTAGGGGAATGGTTTTGTTATGACTAGACTGGTAAGAATCTAGAAGCTGAGGACATCAATCAGGAACGAGCTGCATTTTCCTTAACTGTAGAAAATACCAACCAGAACAGGGTATTAAAAAACTAACCGGAATTTGGAAATTACTTCCTGATGTGAAGCTTTGATTTGATGTTTTCCCAGGTTGGTACGATCCGCTATATGGCCCCAGAGGTGCTTGAAGGAGCAGTGAACTTGAGGGACTGTGAATCTGCTTTGAAGCAAGTAGATATGTATGCGCTGGGCCTTATCTACTGGGAGATATTCATGAGATGTACAGACCTCTTCCCAGGTAACTAAAAGAACTGGAGAAAACCATAATAGTAGGAAGTGGCACCAATAACCAACGCTACCCTCGAGCCCGAGCTTTTGAAAGTAGAGAAGAGAAGTAGTTTTCTCAATTGCTTCTGCAATTGAGTTAAGTCGGTGCCATCTAGTGTTCGAGGTGGTGCTTGTCAGGACAGCGCATCTGAGGGTGAGGCGTGGTTCCTGCTGAAAGGCTTGATGTTACCTGTTCAGGCGGTTTGCAGGCCTCATGCTGAGTGCCATTTGACCATTATTGTTGTTGTTACTATTGTCCAGAGTTTAAAAACATGAAAAGTTAGGCTGATGGCAAAGGCAGTGTTTCCAGTTCTTAGAACTGATAGAAGTGCCTGAAGTGTCTTTCAGGCTTTCTTAATGAAAAAATGCTGTGACTTAATGTAGCCTTTAGTCAGTCATACTTTTATTTATGATAGTGACATTGAAAATTCAGGGAAATCCTCCATACCTGGAACATAAACCAAAAGGAAGTAGACTTAAAATTTACACATGAGATTGTGCCACATCCACCATCATCTTCCCAAGCTACAACATATAGAATGAATCTGAAATGCAGCATTCTCTCTACAGTCAAACAGCTGTACTCTGCAGAGGCTCGTAATCTTTCTGTGCTTCCTCCCGAATGAAGTACATGAATATAATCAGTCAGTGGCATTTCACAGAAAGTAGGTGTCATGCTCAGACTCCAAGACATTCCAAATGTGCCACTGAACCAGTAAAGTCTGAGGATGCTATCCTTTGAAAGATTGCTGAACAGCAGTTAATTCATTTGCAGTTAATTCAGCTCTTTTTTTGGAAGTTAGACTTTGGGGAAAGTGGGGAACATCTCGATAGAGAGCAACTTTGATAATGCCTTTCATCAACTGAAAGCCTTTGCTCTGCCTTTTAATCTGTGATTGATTTTTTTTTCCCTTTCTTTCTTTTACTAACAGGGGAATCTGTGCCAGAGTACCAGATGGCTTTCCAGACTGAAGTCGGAAACCATCCCACTTTTGAAGATATGCAAGTCTTGGTGTCTAGAGAGAAGCAAAGACCAAAATTCCCAGAAGCATGGAAGGAGAACAGCCTGGTGAGAGAGAATATTTTCAAAGAAACAGTGATTTGACCAGCTTTAGGGTGTATTCATTTCTTAAAAGCAATTTTTTAGGTTTTGGGCATTTTTTCTTTGTTAGTATTTAAGGATTGGGAGCTGTTTCTACTTGGACTTCTTAAATATTGAATTCAGTTTTTAAAAGTTACTGACATGAAAACTAGATTTCTTCTAAGGAAAAATATTGTTATTATTGTTGTTGCATGCTGCAGTGTGATATACTGAAGATAACCTGTTACATTAATTTTTACACGCTATTTATAGTTTTGGGCATGAAGCGCCCATGTGTTCTCTGTGTGCTGAATGAGAAACATGAAGCCATTTTTTGCCTTTTGACATCATATAAACTAATAAAACTGAACTAAAATACCAACTAAAATAGCTGGCAAAAGTGTCAATATACTCTTCCAAAACTAAAAATGGTAAACATTGTAATAAACTTTTTTCCACTTGTATAGTCCTCAGAATTTGCAGAGGCTAAAGCTTCTAGCAATCATTTCATTATAACTACATTAGGAATTTTATATGGCTTCATTTGATCTGCAGTTTTCATTTTCAAGACTATAAACATCATAATATCGTTTGTTGTTTTGAATTAGCGTAGCTATGGCTTAGAGCCTTGTTGCTGCAGGCCAACAGGTTAGAGTAAGTCAGCTGAACTCTGCTGAGAGTCTATGCTTGCCCTCATCTGCAGCAAAGGTCAGGTAATGTGAATCCCCTTGGCTTAGAGGGGGCTGTTTGTCTTTTATTACAAGCAAAGTGAAATGCAAACAGTTACTGGGTTCCACCTGATAGGAGGTAATATAGCTTAATGGCAAGTATGAAAATGGCATATTTGACTTACTTTAAAAGATATTTCCAGTTATTCCCTTACTGAAATTATGCCCTTCAGTCTTCAGAGACTTTGGTGGTTGGTAGGTTTGTAGCTACTGTGCAGACCAGGAGGAGCCCAAGGCCTCACCTGTGCTGGTGCTTGTAAATACGTAGGAACCTGCTTTCAGAGAGGAGCATAGCCTGCAGTGGTACACTGCAGTAAAACGTGTTGAAACCGAGCTGAGAGCTTCCAAGAGACGTTCTTTTATTATAAACTTTAGGCCAGCCAGTCTCGGGGGCAAAGGGGGAGAAGAGGAAAAAAAGGAATCAGTGCCCAAAGTATATAAGAAATCAAACAACAGCTGTTTCAACTATAACCCTGTTGGCAAATGCAGTGTTGGAAGAACCGAGCTTGACAGCTGTTTCTGAACATAGTTAAAACTAAAACAGTTCAAGATTTTCTTTTGTTTTGCAGACTACCTTTTTAAATGTTAATTATGTTCTAGCAAGCTGATAGACTCCAGCATTATTAGATGATCCCCATATTTAAAATGCCTAACACATTTTTTGCACTGTTACTGATTTTTTTCTGAGTAATGAAAATGGTGATGATAACTCCAGCTCTAAGGATTGATCTGCACCACTGCTTTAAGAGAAAAGGATAATGAATAATCACGTGTGTCAAACAACTTCCTCCACCCTATGCCAGTCTAGGATAACATCCGAATGAGCACTCTAGGGCAGATAGTGTAGAAAACTAAGCTCCAGATAACCTCACTCTGGACCCAGGTCCTAACCTCCTGTATCTAATGCATGGGATAAAAGACTTTTTCCCATTACTTAAAGCTCTGCTGACATGTTGGATTATAACACGTTCATACAAATTCATCTATGAAAGAAATGCATTTTTCCTTTTCATTTGAGAAATACAAATAAAAAACAGTCTTGTATTTTTAATCACATAATTAAGGTATTCAAAAGATGTGGAATCCTGATTTGTGGTCACCTATGCAGTCTCAGTCTACTTCTGGAACACCATGTATGTTATGTTACAGACCTTAATTAGCAGCACTGTTTTTACAGTATAAAGCAACAACCTGAGCAGAGGATGTACATGAAATAATTCAAGGGCTATAAACTGTGTTGAGGTGTTATAGTGTTCTTGCCTCAGTTGCCAAAGTGGGGTCCACACTTGACTTCAGAGGTCAGCACTGAAGGATATTAACAGAATAATAGAGTAATACAGATTTCTGGTCCCTTCTGTCTTTTTGATGAGTGATAGTACTTGTAAATAGTGCATTTTAGCATAGTTGTCTTTGAACCTGAAATTAATAGAAAACACATAATTGTGGTAAATGTGATGCTAAAGAGCTTCAGTTTTGATAACTGTCTATACAGTCATTACTGTGTGCTTTTCATGATCCTTAAAACATCAGAAGGAAAGGATCTGCTAGAGGACAGACAGTATTAAATTGAACACTGGTTGAAACCTGTAGGAGATGCAAGACAGGAGATTAGGGTGTCCACTGACTTAGATACTTAGTCTAAACTGTGATGAAATCAAGTCCTAAAAGCTGAATGAAGGCATTTTGTTGCGGGAGAGTAAATGGATCCAGTACCCTATCTTGTCCTTGTCCCTGAGGGTGCTTTTAGACTTGTGTCCCTCAGCTAAGGGGAGGGTATTGGCTTATCCCCTCTGTGGTCTGCTGTGGGAAGGGAGATGAAAGGTTTGCTTGTGGGGGAGCTCGTCCCCACCTGTGCAGCCAGAGCTGCAAGTGATTGCCAGATGCAGGCGATGCCAGGAGCCCACTCCATGTGTGAGGAGCTCTTGGCTCACACTCAGAGCTAGTCCTGGCTTCCACTGCCAGAAGGGCACAAGGCAGTTCTGGCACAGAGACAGTCAGCAGGACCCACTGAATGCCTTAGTGCCCAGCTGGGATTATGCACAGTCCTCAGTCCTGGAGAGGTTGAAGTGGGCTGTAGATGTGAGCTGTGCTGGCAAACCAGATCCTCTCCATGGGCCATAGACTGGCAGCAGGGGCCCATAAATGTCTGCCTGGCTTTTGTACTCCAGATGGAGTGGAAACAGAAGCGTTCAGTGCTTGTAATTTCAGTTGTTTCCTCTCCGGTTCCCTGAACATATGGCAGCATGTTTTGGAGGTCTTGAGCTCTAATCCTGACTGTACAGTTCATCCCACAGTGTGACGCTAGGAACATGTGTGTGTTTCTGTTCCTCCACCTGTAAGACAAGTGCAACAAAAATCTCCTCCCATGGCACAGACAAATTCATTGATACTTGTGAGACATTTGGATGTCACTGGGGTAAACAAAGGAAGACAAAGATGATGAAGTGAGCATGGCTGTTATTTGCATACAGTGCAGGGGAGCAAGGCAGTGACCATTAGCAGACTGTGAGGATAACTATGACAGCATTTCCAGAATAGCAGCAATCCTTAGTACACAGCTCTCATTAGGCAAGGAGAGTGAGCTGAGCGTGCCTCCATCAGAGGGCTGGCTGAAGGCTTTATGGACATTGGTGAATGTAGCTTTTCCTAAGTAAGTGTCTTCCGAGTTGATGTATATATGTGAGGTGTGATAATATTAGACTTGCATATTGCTATTATTGGGTTAAATTACCTTTGAATGAAATTGTGTATCTTGTGTTTCTCGCTTTCACCAGCTTGTAGCTGTTTTCATGCGTGCAGAATACTGCCATAATTAGTAAATTAGAAGTAAATTAGAAAGTAGTAAATTAGAAAAAACAGTAAATTAGAAGCACAATATAAAGGTAAAATAACTTAAGATAAAGGGATTTTGTCTCTGGCAGGCTGTGAGGTCACTTAAAGAAACAATTGAAGACTGTTGGGATCAAGATGCAGAAGCTCGGCTAACAGCACAGTGTGCTGAGGAGAGAATGGCAGAACTCATGATGATTTGGGAGAGAAATAAATCAGTTAGTCCAACAGTCAACCCTATGTCGACTGCCATGCAAAATGAGAGGTAAGAAGAGAACACATTTGGATTTAGTCAGCAGGAAATGCCCAATGCAGCACTCAGCTCACTCCAGGACAGAAGCTACAGCTTGCTGCACTCATGAAGTGGTGTGTGTTCCATGACCTAGTCCGCATATGAGTATTGCGTGACATAATCCCAATTGCTTGTGTTCTTAAGATCTCCCCAGAATTCAGGCATCTTTTATGTAAACAACTGTGTTTCTCACAGAGGGGCCTTTTAAACTGAGCTTAGGCAAACTGTCTCAGCAGACTTGCCATGATACGAAGTGATGAAAGTGAATTGTCTTTAAGTACACTTGCTAAGCGATGCATAAAAGTTCTGTTTAAAGTGTTCTGCTAAAAACTGAATTTGCAGTTAGTATCAGTTCAGGAAATTACCAGGTCTCAAAGCTGTAGTTTTTCAGTTAACAAACTGCAGGGCCATTGTTTAAGTCATTGTTATTCTGACCCCAGCAAGAGAAGTTCTGCACATTCTCTGCTTATATATGATCCAGAGGGAATGAGAATTTGCAGAACTGACTTTAGTGCTTAATAGTGTACTCCAGAAATCCGGATTTGAGAGAAGAGTAATGTTTCTGTTTATGACAGTGTTTATTGCCATGAAAAAAAATTGTGTTCAAGGCGTAGAATACCTAAATTGTTGAAATAGTAGAGTTTTCATGGTTTAGGACCTTGTGACATTTTCCCAGCATTACTTTCTTGATCTTATCTATTGGGTTTTTGTTGACCTTCTTCAGCATCACTTCTCTGCATCTAGAACAGAACCTTAGCAGTACTTTGTCAGCTGGACAAACAGCATATTGGACAAATAGAAGAAAATTACTGTTCTCTTAGGAAATAATATCCATGATGAAATTTTGCCCTAGTAAAACCAGTTTTCTTGTCTCTAGCACTTTTCAAGGAAGTTGCTGAAATATCTCAGTTTGTACTGTATCTATCCTTAGTTTACACATGAAAAGAAACAGAAAGACACTCAGCTGTCTTAAATGAGGCTTCATAGTATGAGGTAATTTTTACATATATGATCTTAATATCACTTATTTTTTCTTAAAGGAATCTGTCGCATCATAGACGTGTATCAAAGATAAGGCCATATCCAGATTATTCTTCCTCTTCCTACATTGAAGATTCAATCCACCACACTGACAGCATAGTGAAGAACATTTCATCTGAACACTCAATGTCCTCTACACCATTGACTTCAGGGGAAAAGAATAGAAATTCCATTAACTACGAGCGGCAACAAGCACAGGCTCGCATCCCTAGTCCTGAGACAAGTGTCACCAGTTTGTCCACCACCAATACAACTGGCCTCACTCCTAGCACTGGCATGACCACCATATCCGAAATGC
Source organism: Mystacornis crossleyi (assembly GCA_013400655.1). Taxonomy (NCBI): domain Eukaryota; kingdom Metazoa; phylum Chordata; class Aves; order Passeriformes; family Timaliidae; genus Mystacornis; species Mystacornis crossleyi. The sequence goes on from VYZQ01065314.1 coordinate 26,092, forward strand.
CTTATTCGGATGAAACAAACTTGCATACTACAAATGTCATGCAGCCAGGTGGGCCCACCCCTGTTTGTCTGCAGCTAACAGAGGAGGACTTAGAGACAAATAAATTGGATCCAAAAGAAGTGGATAAGAACCTGAAAGAAAGCTCTGATGAGAATCTGATGGAACATTCACTTAAGCAGTTTAGCGGGCCAGATCCACTCAGCAGCACTAGTTCCAGCTTGCTTTATCCACTGATAAAACTTGCAGTAGAGGTGACAGGACAACAGGACTTCACACAAGCTAGCAATGGTCAGGCATGTTTGATTCCAGATGTCCCATCTGCTCAGGTCTATCCTCTACCCAAGCAACAGAACCTTCCAAAGAGGCCTACTAGCCTCCCTCTAAACACCAAAAATTCAACAAAGGAGCCACGGTTAAAATTTGGTGGCAAGCACAAATCAAACTTGAAGCAAGTGGAAACAGGCGTTGCCAAGATGAACACTATCAATGCTGCAGAACCTCATGTCGTGACAGTTACCATGAATGGAGTGGCGGGGAGGAGCCATGGCATAAACTCTCATGCTGGCACAACCCAATATGCCAATGGCACGGTGCCCTCTGGCCAGACCAGCAGTTCGGTAGCGCAGAGGGCCCAGGAAATGCTTCAGAACCAGTTCAGTGGGGAGGACAGTCGGCTGAATATCAATTCCAGTCCTGATGAGCACGAACCCTTGTTGCGGCGGGAGCAGCAGGTTGGCCACGACGAAGGTGTTCTGGACCGCCTGGTGGACAGGAGGGAGCGACCGCTGGATAACGGCCGAACGAACGCCAACAACAACAACAGCAATCCATGTCCAGACACAGCTGCAGCCGCTGTCCAGAATGTCGTGAGGAATCCTGGGCAGACCCAGACTAGAAGAGCACAGAGGCCTAATTCGCTGGATCTGTCAGCCACAAGTAGTTTGGATAGCAGTAGTATGCAGTGTAAGTGCCTGCAGGACTGAACAGCTTCTCTGATACTCTTCTACCTAAAAACTCCATATATCTGCTTGAATAGAAATTATTTCCATCTCTCTTGTCTCTCCTCAAAGCGTACTTATTAAATCTCATATAAATTTCATTTCTCTCATCACGATTTCAGTCTTTTTGATAAAGTCCTGTCTCCCTCATTTCCAGTGTATTAGATCACTATCGTCCTTCTGCATACACAGAATAAATCTGTCTCTTTCTAACCCATTTACTCTGACTCTAGGTTAACTTTCATTATTCCTTACACGATTCCTACCTTTGGTAACTGCAAAGCATTTTGAAAAGCATCCTATTTTTTTCCTGCAGGGGCATGTTATACCTTCTTTTCCTTACTTATCCTCATTCTCACAAGAGTAGCTCTCTCTAAGATGCGTTGATTAAAATAATTTATTATAATAACTACTTACATGCTTCATGATTTTAAAGCAACTGATTTTACTGATTTATTAGCCCAGCCTAAATTAAGGGTCAGGCATTTTCTATTTTGCTGTCCTAGCTCTAACAGTTAGAGCAATTATTCATCAGTTTGCCATGTGCATAAAAATTAATCCAAGTAATTAGAGAAGGAATTGATTTTAATAGTTTATTTCAGAATAACTTCCTTGAGTGTTTTATGGCCAGAGGCCTAAGAGGTTGCAGTGGGGCTCTCCTTTTTACAGTAAGAATGTAATCATGTAGTTATAGTTAAATTAGGTACATCCTCTAGATTTGAGCCTGTTTGAGCTATCAAACAGGCTGGTGTGCATTTTAAAGAAAATGTATTTCCAGAAATCACTGTAGTCTTGAAAGGTGCTTGCAAATCTTGTGACTCTGTTTAGGAAGATGCTGTGATACTAGTGGAGTAAACTGGGCTGCCAGGCATCTTTGGAAATAAAAGGTCTAAAACCAAACCAGAACATGTCTTTCAAGCAATGTAATTGAATATTCAGTAATGGAATGTTTAAGCCTTCCTTTTAAGTAGGAAACCTTAATTTTTGTCCTAACATGTTGATGTTAGTTGAAGTCTTACCTAGATAAAGAAAAATATTATTGCAGTGACTTTTTTTAATTGAAGGTTTAATTAAAAGAGGGGTTGTGTAAGGTTTTTTTCACAATCAGATTTCAACTGCTGAAGTTTTATCATGATTAAAGTTGGTTTTGCCAGTTTTGCAACACAGCATCCCAAATCCTGACTTAATATCTTAACAGAGAATGGACCATTTTGTCTTCAGGTGAAATGCTTTGCCAGGTGGAGTAGGATTAGAGGACCTAACATTTAATTGCACTATTTAAATTTTAGCCTTGGCTGTCCTGTAGTAGCGACATGTTTCTGTACCTCCCATTACAGGTAATATAAGATACTATGGTTGCAAAAGCCCCTCATATGTCAAATGCTGATTCTCCTGTTTGATGCCAATGTGCATTCCAGGTAACACAAATTACTTCACTGAAGTAATTTCTGACATAGAACAGAACGTAACCCTTTGTTTTCGTGGCAGCTGTTGTAGTTGATACACCTGTCATGCCTCTGCCACACATGCTTCTGTGTTTAAAGATTTTTTTCCTTTGTTCTGTTTCACATAAGAAACAACCCTGGACTCCAGCCTAATCTTGCCTTCCTCATAATACTGTTTTCTATTCTGTTTTTTTTTGTTTTGGTTTGGTTTTTTTGTCCTTCAGTAGGTGACTCCTCACAGGATGGCAAATCAGGCTCAGGAGAGAAGATCAAGAAACGCGTGAAAACTCCGTACTCTCTCAAGCGGTGGCGTCCGTCAACGTGGGTCATCTCCACGGAGCCGCTGCACTGCGAGGTCAACAACAACGGCAGTGAGCAGGCGGTGCCCCCCAAATCCAGCACTGCTGTGTACCTTGCAGAGGGGGGCACCGCCACCACAATGGTCTCTAAGGACGCAGGGGTGAACTGCCTGTGAAATACTTCAAAAGCCGACAAATGACCTTTTTTTTGCATTATTTGAAACAAACATGCAGAAGACATTTTAAAAAACTGCTTTCTCCTCCTGTCAGCAACCCCTACCAAGGACTCGCTTTAAATAGATTTCAGCTATGCAGAAAATTTTTAGCTTATGCTTCCATATTTTTTTATTTTGTTTTATTTTTTGAATGTTTTTGCACTTTTATTTAGTATCGCTAAAGTTAAGTCTGTCTGTTTTGACCACGGAATATATATATGTGTATCAAAGATGTGGTCTCAAAATATTTTTTTAAAAAAAGTAACAAAAAAAAGTATTGCTGATAATCAGTTTGGACCAGTTTCTTAAGGTCACTAAGATCATAAGCAGACTATAAGACAGGTTTGACTGCAGTGGTGTCTTGTAACCATGTTTTGATTTCTGTGCACAAGCTAGTCTGTATATTTCTATGTTACAAAGTGTATTCTCTTTTGAACCCCTTATTTTCCTTGTGTCATGTTGAAATGTGCAATAGTCTATAGTTCACAGTAGGCTTTATTGAAAAGTGTGTTTCTAAAACTGCCACATGTTCCCATTTTTGTATTTGTTAATTTTTCCTTGACAGTTGAGCAGTCAGCCGGTCATGACAGTGAACTTTGCACATCGTAGCCAGCTTGAAGCAGCTGCCGATATCACATTGTGCTCAGAGGTGACAATGCATGAATTTTCCCCAACCTGAAAGGGCTTTAAAAAAGGAACAAAAAAAAAAAAAAAAAACCAAACCCTGAGCTCCGTACCTTTCTTTTGATCCTTCCAAATCAAAGTGTGTTTCCTTTAGAGTAGTAGATGCCAGCCTGTGAAGTTGAGTAACAAAATGTTGAACAAATGTAAGGAAACAGCGTCAGCCATTTTTTCCATTTTATTTTGTGTGCAGTTTCACCCCCTGTATTTATGTAAAACCTTATTTAGATCACTAATGATGTACATTGAAAAATACATTTTATTCAGAAATATTAATAATCGTCATACTTAAAAGCTTGAGTGAAGATAGGTTGTGAACGTATTTTGTTTACACAGAGAAAAAATCATGAGTCTTACTTGGCACAAAACAGTTTTGTGATGAGTCACAAGTCTTTCCTGATTTACCTCCTTACAGACAGTATGGGGTAAAAATCAGCCTGATTACTTAAGCAGGTAGGTGCATCCTAATTGACTGTTGTTGCCAAGTTGAGTTGAAACTTGTCCTCCCTTCAGAGTTCATAGAGGCCCTCATTCATCTTGTTAAAATTTATTGCATGCTTTTAAAATTCATGGGTGTCTGTAGGGGAGGGTTGGGGATTTTTTTTCCCCTCTGCTTAGTCCCTTCTTTCAGTTTGTATACACATTGATTTTAGCTGTCAGTGAATGTGAATGTAATATGTATTCAGAGAAATCGTTTTTTCACTATCTCAAGTAAACCTTTCCTTTTTTTGGAATTATTGGTTTTACTGTCTACTGAAAGAAAATTAATTTTCTTATTAGTTAGAACCTCCTTCCACCTAAGAAATAGCCTTCCACCTGAGAAACATTCTTCCCAGTTGAAAATGCTTCAGTAAAAACTATTTGGATATAAAAAGGTGTAACACATCAGTCTTTGGTAACAAGCAAAGATTTATCACTTCATCTGAAAACTGGTGATGTTCAGAGAAAGTAAATCAATTCAGTCAGCCTGCCAGACTCCTGTGGCAGGATACTGGCAGCAAACAACTGCCTCCCCCAACCTGTCTCCTTTCAGCTGACTGAAGCAGATGCTCTCTGCTTTTAAGCTCATTTGTTGCCTTGCCATTTTACCATTTTTTTCCCCCCGAGGTAAACTTTGCCAACCCTGTTCTTCTCTGTCTGTTAGTACAACTAGCCTAATACATGCCTTGCTTACATCTGATTCTTGCTGTTCCCCGAGATCCCTTGCTTGTGCTTGATTGCTATGATTTCCTCTTCTTAGTAGTGCTTCTTAACGGTTCTTTGATTCTTCTAGATATCTCCAAGAGATAGCACTATAAATCCAGACTTTGATTAAGTGTGGTTGTAGAAATACAAGCCACGAGGCACATTTTGAGCTCCCTATGTTCTTTAAGCACCAATTCAAACAGTACCTCTCGTCTCTGAGGCATAATTATGTTTCCCCCCTGTATAATATAGTTACATCTCCCCTTTTCAAAAATACAGCCTTCTTTTGGTTTGACTTTTAATTCACTCTCTGGCTTTCCATCTGCTGCAGTCTCACGTCCCAGATGTTGAAAACCTGCCAGTTGCTCAGCTGGGTTTCAGGACCTGAATCAGAATTTCTGGCGTTCTGTCCATATTGCTCACTGTGGTTCTCTTCTCTTCTGGCCTCCTGTGAGTCTCCGTTTTGAGCGCGCGATGTTGTTTTGTGGAGAGCACCATATCGTGGTGTTGAAGATTCTTCACTACTTTCCCAATGACTTTTGCTTTGCCTTGCACGTATCATCCATTAGCATTTCAGAATGTGGGCTGAAAAGAGTATTTAGGACTCCTGCTAACTCAGACTACTCTGGGGAGAGAAAAATTACTTCTCTGACTGCTGCTTCTTTCTGCTGAGACAGATTTGCACCAGTCTTTTATCCTTTCTTTGCAGGCCATGCCTTTATAAGAAATCCAACTTTTTTGTGATCAATACAATCAAAGTAATTTTAATACCAGATGGAAATGTTGTTCTGCAGTTTTCCTTCAACATTCTTGAACAATACTTTTTTTTTCCTTTGTCTGTTTCTATTACTTGCAGGAGGGCCTTTGGAATGAATTATAATTAGTAGCGAGACTGGCTGTGCAATTTACCATGGATAAATATAATTTGTAACGTGATAGAAAAATATACTTTATCACAAAATACCCTGTAGATTAAGCAGAGAAAAATCTATTCTTTTTTAAAGGTCAGTCAAAGCAAACTCTTGAGTAGGTACCAAAATACTGTAATTTCGCACAGCTAGATGAAATCAGATTAGCAGTTTGGTTTTAATGTTTAATTTAGTACTCCCTTTTTTTTTTTCTTCACAGTACATAGTCCAGTCTCCATAGAATACTTTGTAAGTTAAATGAAAACTGAATTTTATCTCGTGCCATAGGGAATCATCCTTAAACAAACAAAAAAAATCCTTAAACAAAACAAAAAAGAATTCTACAAATCAAACACAGGGGTAGTTGATAAATGTACTATAAACAAGGAAGACAAATGTGATTTATTTCCTTGTGAGTTATGATTTTGCTTTATTTCTTTGTTTTTCAAAAAAAAATTATGAAAGTTGATAATTTTCTATCAAATTCTCATGTGCATGGCAGACAAGATAAATATAACAAAATGAAAATAGGATGGTAGTGTAAATACCTATTAATTGTGCCACTGTCAAATAGGCGATAGTAGAATGTTTTTTACAGTAATTTATAATGGATAATTCAAGTAAAATGATAGAGCAAACATTTCTGATGTTTGTCTATATAAGGCAAAATCCAAAATCTTGCTGGTTGTAGAAAATGGCTTACTAGGAGAAGCCAGGAGAGTTACTTAGGTTAATGCATTGTCTCTTGTTCTGTTTCCTGTAATAGAGATACCAACATAACATGGCTTTTAGAATGTGAATTCTAACCCTTTGAACAGACATGCCTCACAGTCTTCTAAAATTGGTATTTACAAGTCAGATTATGTGCAACACTTCCCCTGAATTTGTTTATAATGCTTTATAGCTTCATATGCTAGCCAATTAGTATTACCAAGGCCTTTCTTGAAACTCCAAGATGCACTTAAACTGCACAGCTAAAGTAAAGGGATTCCTAATTCAAAGAAAACTATCTGATTGTATCATAATCAGGATATTTTCAGAAACAACATTTCCATTCTTGTTTTGCTTTCTTAGTGCCACTCATTTGTCTCTTGTTTTCATATAGAAAATTACCTTATTTTCAAAGGCAACACATTTTGATTTTTTTCAGTGCACTGGGCACAAAACAATGCAAGATAGATGCTGGCAAGTTTCAGGAAACAAGCAACAAAAACCCCCCACCTTGTAAATATGTGTAGAAAGTTCATATCCTCCCACCTGTCAGCTTTCTCTAAAATCTAGAATCCTACCTGCCTCAGAGAGGAGAATAAGGAAGTTCTTTAATTGAATGGAGTTGATTATTGGCCCAAACTTATTAGTAATGAATCCTTACTTAAAAATATTTATGTATACATTGTATATGCCCTAGTTCCACTGTTCAGTGCATTTTGCTCTAATGATACTCCTTTTTAAAATGTTAAAAAATATACACTACTATAACATTACTGTGTCTATGTTCAGATTATAATATTCTTTAATGAAAAATACTCAAAAGTTCATAGCCACTCTGCCATTGAAATGTTACTGTGGACATTTCTAGCCTAATTAGGGAGAATTTTAAAATTCGCATGTTTAGTCTATACATTAGAAATTAATTATGCTGTAATTTTTACTTGTATAAAAATGATGGCCAGTCCCATTGCTGAAACAGGCTGGGTTTAAGCCATAAAAATAATAATTGCCAAGCACAGTAGCATATAAATGACCTGACGTCTAACTGGAAAATTTGTAGCAGCTCATCGAAATAAATTGAAATATGATTGACCAGTCTTTGAAAGTTGGATCATGGACTGGACAACTTAGTATTTTGCATAAATTTGTATTATTTGAACTTTTCTGTCTGGTCTCCCAGTACCCATTTTAACAGGTGAATATACGAACCTTATTTTTAAAATATGCTTACTGTTTTTTGTTCAACCTCAAGCCTTTCTTCAGTGAAAAAACTATACATATTGCAGTGAAGCCAGATATATATATTTTTATGTAAACTCTCTATGTATTTAGATGCATATGTATGTTGTGTGTAAGTTCCAGGATTAAATTCTGTGAGTTACAGCATCAGATGGTAGCACTGGTAGAAAGTATAATGGGGGGGGTGTTTTCATATGCCGTTTTAAAATTGTCTGTAGTGCATCACAGTAAAGCTGGGGTCAGACTGTGACACGTAGTCCAGTAGCTCAAGATCTCCTGTGACAGTCTTCTCACTGATTGTTTGGGTGGAATGGATTTATGACAGAGAGAGAGAATCCTGGAAATGCACATGACAAGCTTTATCTGAAGCTGAGTAATTTAAGATACCTCTCTCAAAGATCAAAAAATAACCCAAAACACTTAACACATGATAATTTTTACAAGGCTTTTTAATGTAGTAGCTATAGTTATGTGTGTGGTTGCCATTTAAATATAGTATTTTAGTCCATTAAACCCAGTTACATTTTAGGCTTCTATATTGTCATACGAAACTGTAGCTATAGAAATACATCCCTTTTTGATCTCACCCACTCCCCAAGTAGGTTCAGTTTTGACATGAAAGAGTAACAGATTTCTCATTTTGGGGTTTTTTCTGTACTGAGTAAAATTGGAGGCAGAACTTCCATTTCTGCCATAACAGATGTGGGTGCTCCTGCAAATCCAAATGACGTTATGTTTGTGAGGGAATGGGCACCTCATCGGCTCACGGCTGAGCCCAGTGCTCTGGGAATGCAAGCGGAGTCTGCCTTGGACTGTGGGCAAAGGAGGGGCGGGTTCTGCTGGCTGTGGCTTAAACGTTTGGGGGCAGGATTAGCCCTGGGAAAGCTGATGCGGAACGTGGGACTGCAGGGGCAGCCGCGGCTCCTGAGCCTTGCCGGGGGTTGCCGATGGGGGNTTTCTTTTTTGTGCTTCATAACTGTATCATGAAGTATCACACTTCAGTCTTGTTTATTCAGAAAACAGTTAATGTTTCTGGTCTTCGTAGCTTATAAGAAGTCACAAGAACAAACAGGCAAGTCGAAGTTGTAGCTGACTCATTTGTCGCTTTTGAATTTCCTGGTTGGTGACTCTTCTCCCTCTTTCACACTGTCAAAACGTATTTAAAACAGTTTATATGTATATGTTTCTTGTCTGTTTTTTGTCTCTAGAGGAAAGCGTGCTCTATTCACATTTATATAAGCTGGAATCATATTTTACAATCGCTGTTGATTATTTTTCCCCCCAAATGCAATATAAGCGGAAAATAAACATGGCAAGAACAAATTTCTAGGGTTTGGTCTTCTGTAAAAGCTGAAATAAGATGTGAAACTGCCGTTTTCCTTATGAAAGACTGTAAAGAGAGCATTACTTTCTGAGCGAGCTTTTCTGGGGGAAGAGGGGGAGAAATCCTGGAATATGGAGTCTCATCAGAACCCTTTTGTTAACGGGTATTTTTGGTTTTCCTCTCAAACGACTGAGGAAATATCATGTATGAATTTATAAATAATTGCTTTCAGTTATTTCTTTTGTATAAGCTGCCCAATACCCTTGCTATGCTGTATAAGTTGTGTTTCATGGAACAGTGTGAGTATGAAATAAAAAGCTAATTTTTGGTTTTTAATCATCTGTGGATGCCACTATGAAAGCTGACATTGTTAAAGCCACTACAGAGTTTTCTATGAATACTTGTAAGAATTGCTTTGTTATATATAAACCTAAATAAAGAGATTGTATTGATACAGAGACATTGGATAAGAACATTTAAAAGGCTATTCTTTAGGCCTGAGAGAAAAGGCTTGCTGTAAAAACGGTGCATTATTCCATTTATTAAAGATCATATTAATGACAAAAAGCATGGTCTTCTGTTGGTGGTTCATGTTGTTATTGGCCACGAGCAGTAATATGCTCCAGGAATGAGAGGAAGAGGAAACCCCCGTTGCAGCTGTGTTGGTTGGTTGGAGGATAAGGAATTACTTGATGACTAAGGGCTGAATAGGACTTCCAGACACCTTTGGAATGAGCAGGTCCCACCCTGCCTTGTTCCCAGGTGGTCCTGTGCATTAGGAGTCACTGGGGCTTGCCCTTGCTGGAGTAGTGCAGTGCTGCTGCTCCCTTCTTCCCCCTTTCTCACTGGCCAGCCAGGTCGGGTGCTTGTGTTGGAACTGAACACGGTTTTGCAGACATTTCAAAGCAGCAGGCCCTGCATGACCTGTTGTCCCACTTTGTCGGCTTGTTAAGTGTAAATGCAGGAAAGCAGGAAAAGAAAACAGGAGAAGGAGGTATTAAACGAAATACTTATCTGCTTCAGTTTTGCTTGGTGCTTGGGGAGAGCATGGGATTTATGGCAGCCAGGCATGTGGAGGAACACAGCAAGCAACAACCTCCACAGTTGGGACAGGAATTGAGAGAGCAACCTCTTACCCTTCCCACACAAACTATTGCATTTCCCCCTCCCCATGAAGAGACAATATTCTGGCATTCTTACAAGCAGAAGCTTTTCCAGCCCAGAGCTACTGTCCTGTCCAGAACCGAAAAAGATGGATTAAGTTACAGTAGAAGAATGCTGCAAATTTCCACTGGCTGGTGCTTTCCACTATACACAGATCGGTGCCATCCATCCTGCAGCTCAGCTGCTTTGTTGTTTTTGTCTCTCTTCCTCAATAATTGTTAATTTATTTTTCTCTATCTACAGTGATGATTTTTGCAAGCAAATAAGTGGTGCAAGTCTCTGGCCAAAGAACTAACTCCAAAATTCAAAGAAAGCAGGGAGACAGAATGAGGAGCTTAATTTCTTGCTGTCATAAATAAGGAGGAGGCAACAAACTGAGGCAAGTAATGTATGGTGGAGTATCTGCCTGTATGGCAAATCATCTCAGCCCCACAAGTGAACTTAGAAACCTTTGGATATAGGAAGGGACCGTAGCAGGCCTTGCTTTCCCTGCAAGCAGGAAGCACACTGGGAGCAGGGGCTAGCATGACAAAAGTAGATGTGTCCCCAAAAGCAGTTCTCACTCTTGGCTTGGCTGACAGTAAAAGCAGCCAAGTCCTGCCCTACGCCAGCAGCTGTGGCTGAGCCTTATCCTCGGGGCATCCGAGAAGCCTGACAGCCCTGCAGGAATAGAGTGTTAATGGTGAATTTTACTGATAGATTTTTCATTGGGTGCATGAGCTACTCGGGCTTAAGGAAGTCTCCTCATAGTTCCCCTGTGTGACCTCATACACTCACCTTCGCCTGCTCTGCCCTGCAGAAATAACAACCGCTTTTATTTGCTTTTGCTTTGCTAATGGGAAATGAAAGTAAAACAACAATAATTATATTCCCCTTTGTTCCAGAGCAGTGATGCAGCTGCAGAACGTACTTTGTGGAACACAGCCATGTCAGTCTTCCATTTGTTCCCATTCAGGGTTTTTTTGCCTATTTACTTCTTGCTAATTCTGATGTTATGGAAATTCTCCACGTGCGGGAGATTATAGACATCTGCTCACTGCCATGACCTAAAACATGTTCTTTTGGATAAGAAGGTTAATTTTCCACAGGCAGGAAAACTCAACTATACCAAAATACTTGTATAAATTCAGCTTTTCATGTTAACCTGAAACATTGTCATTCTCCATCCAGTGAAGAGTCGAAATGTTTTGATTCCTGGAATTTAAATGGCACACTTGGGTATTCTGCTTTTATGTCAGGGGATCTTCTTTCAGCTCTCAGTACCGCGGGGAAAGTCTGTGAGAAATCCACAAATGGTGATCTGAGCTCAAGTCATGCTTTGGGGCTCACTGATGCCTCTTTCACAAAGACAACAGATAAGGCTGCCTGAGGACAGCTGGTCTGTGGGAGGTGATGAAGGAAAGCAAGTCTGTATTTACTATGCAGTGTCTGAGCAAATGGCTTTTCTAGACGGGGCTCACATGAGCACTGGAAAAATGTTAAGGATGCAAATATTGAGAAATGTTGGAAACAGATGATCCAGGTGCATTTCAATTCACAGGACAGGAGCTTTCCAGCACCCTCTATGACGGTCCATCAAGTCCTTTTGAGAACAAGGACATACAGTCAGTAGAGTGCAGGCAGGTGGTTTGGGCAGATAATGGACAAAAGCCAGTGGGCAGCACCTCAAGTACGAGGTGGATTTGAGGAAGGAGAAAGCATGAAGGGAGGCTAGAGAGACTTGTTTCAGGCATCAGCAACACTGTAGAACTCAGCATTTGTCTTTGGCCCAATTTCTTTGTTGTTGCTGCCAAGTGCTAACAGGAAAGGTAGTGTAGGGCGTTGTGATAAAGAGGGTACAGAGGTTGTATAGCTTGTTCTACCAGTGCCACTGCTTGTAACAGGCCTGCAAGCAGCTCCTAGGGATGGTACAGGCCTGTTTGCTTTCCCCTGTCACCTATTGCAGCCTTTGTCTGGGAGAAGTTCATGCCACGAGCTATCAAGTTTCCTAATCAGAATGACTAGAAATACAGTTTTCATAAGGTACTTTTGTGCACATGGGACTGTGCATGGGAAGCGAGCTTGGCTTGTGCTCTGTTCCTGGTTTTGTTCCTGACAGCCTGTGTGCTTTGTGGTGACTGATATTTTGCCAGTCTGCTGTAATACTGGAATTACACCTGTTTTTTCCATCTCCTTCCCTTTCTCTCCCTTTGTCCCCCTCCCCCTTTCCTCTTATTGGAAAGGTAATAATTCATCCCTGCAGATGTGTTATAAAGAGTAACTTCTAGCACCTCCAGGTCTCTGGATTAGTTAAAAAATCAGATCTGACACAAGTCACTGTAGCAGAGTATAGGTCTGCCTAGCCCAGGAGGTAGGGCTGATGCACACATCAGCTGTACTGGTGCAGCCAACGTGTGTATGGGTGACCAGAGAATTTCCTGCAGGATTGATTTCTGCTGAGGTGGAAATGCTTTACTGGGAACCTGTATTTCTGTTGCCATTCCAAGAATTTTCTTGCAGGACCACTAATAATTCTGAATCAGGCCTCAGAAATGGCTGGCTTAAAATCACTATTAAGCAGGCTAACTTTATTTATTGTTTGCTTCTGGAAAACCAGAATGCAACTAAATCATGAGTTTGAGCTTCATCCTGTGATCATGAGGGATGGAAATGTGCTTTTAAGGCACAGACAAACAGAAGTTCCCCTCTATTTACATAAGCTGTGAACTGAGACTGTAAGCGACATGAGAATTTGCAGCCAGGCAGAAGCAAGCAGCAGTACCAAGAAGACTTGATTTGGGCACTGTGTTAACCCCAGCTCAGCAGCCAGTCACAGGAAGGGCTCACAGGTTCTCTTGTGGCAAACCAACAACAGCCTCAGGAATCCTTCCGCTGTCCCGGGCTGGGGTGCGGAAGGCAGGCAGAGGAACCGGAGTCTGCTGGGGAAGCAGGGGAGGGAAGCAGGAGGAGGGGCAGGGTTGTTTCAGGATGAGTCCCTGGTGGGGTGCCAGCTGGAAGAGCTGCGGCTCCGTGCTGGCGTATGGCAGAGCTGAGAACAGGTCTTGCAGGCTGAGCTCTTGCTCAGCGTGCAGCCATGAGGCAGGTGCTCCTCCTTGGGGGAGAGGGGACAGCCCAGCACGCAGCTCGGGGTGGACCTCAAGAAGAAGAGGCACCCTCCAGGCTCATCGTGATGAAGCACCAGCTTAGCCATGCCAGCCACAACTGCTGGAGATGTCTGCCTGCTCCTGCTGAGCAGAATGAGCCTGGCACCTTGTCTGAGCACTTGGCTGTGAACAGCAGTGGGGCATGGGGCTTTGTCCACCTTTACTTTCTTCCTCTCCAAGATGACATCCTCCCTCTCAGTGATGGCTCTCTGGCTCTCCTGGAGGCAAGTCAGGCTGAATGGGAGGTGCAGTGCATGCGGACAGGATGGTACCATGGAGATAAATTGATGTCTGGTTCAGATGTGACCAAACAAGTTAAAAGCTCCCCTGCTGCCCATGGCTGAGTGCAAGAGAGGATTCAGAACTCTGCTTGATCCATTCTTTCCCAGTAAGTGTTTTCCCAAACTGGAGAATCACATGCTCACACTTCATCACACACTCTGCTCAAGTTATTTAGTTTAACTACAGAGACAATATATGTCTGTGGAGAGAGAAGAAAAATCATTTTGTCACTGCCTCTCAGTGCATGAATAAGCCATGCCAACATGCTTTCCACCAACTCTTTAGCTTTTCTAAATGTTATATGAACAAGGAGAAGCAAAACAAGATTGTAGGTCTGAATCAGAAAGTGTGAACTCTCTTGTCTGCTCTCTTAAGTGTCTGTAGTTATATGCCTATTCATCACTTACACAGAATATTTATCATCCTACATGACAACATGGTCATAAAACCTACATTATTGAAATATGGTCACCTACCAAATTAATTTATAATGTAAACATTTGAAAGAAATATTTTATAGTATGTAATTCCAGTGTGCTCACAGTACAGAAACTGCTGGTGCCTTGCCGGAGCAATCAGTGTTTAATATTTGTAAATCAAAAATTTCCTTCTATAGTTTGCACATGTTCTTCTAACATGAGACTAGAAAAACAGAAACACATCTCTATACACAACACAAATACAGACAAATCTGTTATATTTGCAAGCTCTGTAAATATGAGCTTAAAATGCTCATTAAAAAAATTCCTTGCTTCCTAAAAGGAAGGAACATTTTATTATTGAAAGGGAGGAATCATGTGCAAGTTATCATTCAGCATCTTGTAGGATACCTGGGGGAGATTATACTGTCTCTTGTGTAAGTGAACTCGGCCACTTCTCTCAATGTAACTCAAAAAATTCTGGGCTTTGGTGGACAACATGCTTTTCCTGCTGCTCGTTCTCTTTCCTCATCCCAATCCAAGAACAGTTTCAGGTCCCATTGCTAAAGCAAGCAGGATTCCAGTTGCCCCTCTCCTTCAGCAGCTGGGTACTCACCACAGGAGTATTGCTTAGTGTTGCTGCTGACATTGAACACATGCTCAGAAAACAGATCTGTATGTGTGGAAAAACATGTCACATGTAGGTGAACTTAGCACTGGCTTCTAAGGAAATTACCCGTGTGCTTCTCCCGCTTAATTACGTGTGCCGGGAGTGTGCAGTGGGAGCATCTCCCAAGCCTGCATGTAAGTGTTGCACTGAGAACTGGGTTTCTTTGTCAAAAATGTGTTATCTCAATGCCGTTGAGGCACTGAAGCCTCTCAATGTTATTTCTATGACAACTTTTCTTAAAGATTGTACCTTATAAAATGTGACAGGAGTGCATTTTGCATTTTTCTTACTGCATGGAATTTGATTTATGTCCAAGGTCCCATCTGTTGTTTTTTATTGTTTTAATCTTAATACCTTATTTCAATCTGTTTGCCTTCTCAAATCCCCACAGATATTCTGCAATATTAACTAGGCTCTTACAGGTTTTATGTGAAGCAAATTCTATTATATTTGTCCTATTTTCTTAAATGTCTTTTTCTCCAGTTGATGTTGAACACTCACATAAACAAACAAAACAAACTCACTCTGCGGGGGAGAGATGAGAAGTGCAATGAAATATCCTGAGGCATAATCTAATGTTTAGATTAGACTCCCAGAATCTTTAGTCTTTCAACCTTCAATATTGCTTACATTAACTGTAGGTAAAAAAAACAATTTCAGGCAGTAGCTTGCTCCTCTACATGTGCTGCTTTGCATTTATTAAATTTTGGAATAAGACAGTAACATATTTGGAGCTGCTTGAAGTAGAGTAATTTTCTGTAAGGTTTACTATTATTTTAACAGAACATTTATATATATATTATTATGAGCAGTGAGCAGTACTACTCACACATTTTCAGTCTGTAGTACCAGAAAACTCCCTAAGTATTATCTGTTTTACTAGCTGTACAGTGGGATTTGGGCCTGTCAACGTAGTTAAACCTCTTTGGCCCTCGTTTCTATGCTTTTCATTTGGTGTTAGCAGTTGACCAGTTCCCTGACTTGTTTACATCCCTGCTTTCAGCTGGTTACAGATTTGTTCATGCAGCTCTGTGTGTTTGATCAGTCTGCCCTTGAGGGCGTTCAATATGCTTCCAGCCTTTGGATTGATTTGTTTGTATCTGCAGCATTTACCACACACCATATTTTAAGAAAAAGCCAACAGCTTGCACGTAAGGGGCTGCTGCCGTACCTAGGTTTCATCTCCCAGCACTGAGTACAAAATAGCACATTTTGGCAGGACTCTGGTTGGGTGCCAAGGACCTCCAAGTCAGTGGGATGTGGGAGTGCTCACCACCTCCAGGGGTGGCACTTCAGCCTGGTATGTGAGCACACCACTATCTGCTGAGCTCCCAGGGCCAATGGGTTGATAAAAATTCCAGGCAGAGAGGAGCTGGAGACACAGAGATGGGTCCTGTGTACGTGGGATCACATGTGATTGCAGGGCATTTGGAGTCACTAAGGTGACTGTGGTCACTAAAAGGCAGATTCACATGCTGCTGGTAGAAGGCTCACAGCCTCTGTGGTGATGAGGAGTTCCATTCCTATTTTTTGGATCACTGTTCGCACCATTATATTAGGTGTTATGGCCAGAGTAAGGGTATCACAGATTTGAAGAAACCCTCGCCTGGAGGTTCCGCATGAAACCATAAGGAATGTGTTGCTCAGAGGTAACCTGGACAGCATTTGGCAAAGTGTGCAGGCAGAAAGGAAGGTGACAGCTGAAAAAAACCTAGAGCCCAAGAGGTGTGAATTGCAAGGAGAGTCTGAGGGATCTGAATCCAAGTTCTTTGGGGCTGAGGTTTTGTTTCGAGGGTTTGGGTTATTTTGTAATTGAAAAAGAGTTTCAAAACTATTTTCAAGTTCATAATCCTGCTTTAGCTCTTTCCATTATTTCCATAAGGTGTAGGAGTAAGATCCTGTTGTAACACATTTGTTACAGTTTAAACAAATGAACTTAAGAAGTACACGGTGTTTGAGTAGGTCTGAGTACATGACTTTACATGTTGAGCTCTCACGTCTGCTGCGTGCAAAGCAATACAGCTGATGATGAGCAGTACACATAAATGCTTTGCTTTATATTCTCACAGCAACTGTGTGGAGCACTGCCACCTCTGCAGTGTGACAATAATGTGGGAAGTACTATAATTGTCACAGGTATCTTCTGCAATCCAAGTCGTGACTTGGCTCTGTAGCATGCAGTATGAAAATAAATATGAATCAGTACCTGTCATTTTTGGCCTCTTAAAAACAGTAACAGGAATAAGAATGCATTCAGAATACTTTGTGCCTTAGAAGCATCTTTATGGCACACTGCTTGCAAATACTGGGAAATACTGCTTCCAGTATTTCTCGTGAGCATAAACTGGGGTGAAAGTCTGCTGCACAGCTGGGCAGACGCTGGGAGTGGGTGCTGTCACAGCAGGAAGAACTGCATCTTCTGCTCTTCTCTGAAAATGGCAGCAAAGTGAAACAAATGCTGCATAAATTAACCTTCTTTAGGGTAACTGTGCACTGTTCTGGGCTGCTGTTGTGGTTTAACCTGTCAGGCAGCTGACAGGTTAACCCCACACAGCTGCTGTCTCATTTGCTCTTTCCCAGTGTGGGGGGGAAGTGAACTGGGTGGGGGAAAAAGAGTAAAATTTGTGGGTTGAGATACAGACAGTTTAATAGGGCATATAATGATGATAATAGATATTAATATAATATATTAGATATTACAAAGATATAATATATATAGATATATATTGTATATAGATAACAAGAATAGAAGAATACAGAAAGCAAGTGCTGCACACTGCAATTGCCCAGCCAGTCCCTGAGCAGCAGCCCCCAGCCAGCTTTCCCCCTCGTCCATATGCTGAGCTTGCTGCTGTGTGGTGCAGAACATCCCTTTGGCCCACTGGGGTCAGCTGTCCTGCCCCTGCCCCCCCAGCCTCTTGTGCCCCCCGACCTCCTTGCTGGTGGGACTGGGTGGGAAGCTGAAAAGTCCACATCTCCCCTGGTGCTTTCTGCCAGCAGCTCCAGGTAGGGCTGTTCTCCAGCTGGGGTGTTTTGCTAGTTGGTGAAAACATAGCTGTTATTTTGTTGATCACATCCCTTGGGATCTGATTATGTCCATCTTGCCATTTAGGTCCTAAAAACTTGTTCTCCTTGTCCCTTGACCTCACTTTGTGTTGTGGCAAAACTTCCTTTCGGAGGGTTTCAGGCTCTTTTCTTCCCCTTCTCAAAAACTTCTTTTGCTGTGTTGCCCCACAGATGAGTCACAGAAACTGCTGAAGGACAAAGCAGCAGACAGGTTCCATTTATTTTTCCAGACATGCTGGGTGCTGGTTTTCTGCTTTCTGGGTGTTTACCCATGGAGAGCTTTAAAGCTGAGATTGTTTTTCAATGTATACATGGAGTCACTGAGGGAGTTACGAGATCCCTTCACCCCCAGTGACGGCAGTACACAGCTTATACTGTTCTCTGCCTCTCTGCCATCCCCGGTGAGGAGAGCACTGTCTCCCAGATATTTCCTTTATTATGGGTTATCTGGGATTTTGGTGCCTTGCCAAATTGTACCAGTAATGCTTGTGATGGCTACAAGAAAAGGATTGGTAAGTGTGCCTATGTGTAATTTACAAGGTAACTTAAGTAA
This sequence comes from Mystacornis crossleyi, assembly GCA_013400655.1. Taxonomy (NCBI): domain Eukaryota; kingdom Metazoa; phylum Chordata; class Aves; order Passeriformes; family Timaliidae; genus Mystacornis; species Mystacornis crossleyi. The sequence goes on from VYZQ01065314.1 coordinate 44,394, forward strand.
ATTGCACAGTTGAAGAAAGGGACACAATAGAACTGATGGTGATCTGCCAGGTTTCTGGTGCCTTCCCTTGGCAGCCACTTTCAGGGGTAGCACAGGGTAATTCTTGAGAATGGGTACAGCCTCTTGTAGCCAGTTTTGATTGACCCATGCAGCTCTTCTTCAGGCCATATTACTAGCATTTGCAGTACCTGTGAGCAAGGATAATACCTTTCAAAATAAATGTCATTAATCCAGAATGCAAGAGCTTACTTCACAACACCTGTCCTGTTCTCTTTTGCCAGTTTGATTCTTCAAAAAAAAGCTCTCAATTCTGGCAAGATCTTTACCCTTCAAGGCTTTAGGTAGGCCAGGATCCAGGCATCTTTAAGAAGGACCTGCGCACGTAGTCTTGCTTTTCAGGTTTGTTTAACTTGTCAGCCACAAGGATGGAGCTCTTCAAAGTAGGAAGTAGGGATTTTTAAGTGAAGTGGGCTTCAATCAGAAACAGCAAAGGAGAGAGGGAAAAAATAAACCCAGCACAACGAAGCGGAATGGAGAGCGGTATATAAATTGTCACACCATTTGTGTCATAGCAATGCTTGTCAGTTGCAACATGCAACTTGGAGAGCAGTATTGAAAAGAATTTGTGTAAGTTCTGGTAGCTCAGAAGGCATTTGCAATAAAGACAGAAGAAAGGTTTATTGATTCTTTCTTGTGTTGAGGGTGCTAACGTGTTTGCCTTGCATCTCAATAATCAAACACATGAACTAAGGTCTGTTCCACGCACGTATTCACTGGTCTGCTGTATAAATTTGGTTAAGAGGATGCCAGCAGTCAACAAATATTATTAAAAGATTACAATGAAGATGCAACTAATCTGACGTAGGGGAGGAGAGTAAACACAGCAGTTAAGGGAAAAGGGGGTCAAGTCTGCCTGGATATTGCCCACGTCTCTGGTGCCATCATCGGTAACACCGAGCTGGTGGCAAAGCGATTGGATAAACCGGTGTGGAGCCCCGTCTCCTCCTGGAGTGCACCTCGGGCTAGAAATAATGGAATAGGGATAATGGTCCCTTGGAACGGGACCGAGAGGGGGGTGAGGCGCTGCCGGCTGGCAGCTCTCCCCGGGGCGGGGGCCCGGCGCCGTGAGGGAGTCGGGAGCGCGCCCCGCTCCCGCCGGGGCTGCCCCGCCGCACGTGCCGGGGGCAGCGCGCG
>VYZQ01065314.1:59340-71488 GCA_013400655.1 Mystacornis crossleyi
AAGGCTTCTAATGAGGTCAGGTTGACAGAGGTGTAATATTTTTAGCTCAATTGATAACAGGTGTAAAAAAATTTTAGGCTTTTAGAAACACAGATTCTTTTTCAAGCGCCTTTTGGTTGAGTAACTTTAAGAAAACCAGCAGAAAAGTTTGGTCATTTTTTCAGAAGGAAATTTTTTTTCTCTGCCTACTGATATCTCATGAAAGTACATTTGATACACACTGTTTTTTTTAACAGTTACAAAAGGAACAAATCCCTCACAATAGCCTTGGCAAGGCAATTCAGCTTTTTAAAGTAATTCATGAGAAAAAGTAAGATATATAAAATTTAACTAAGGTTTGGGTTTTTTCCTTTTCTTTTTCAAGATCAATATTTAAATATCTGATGTTTTCAGCCNTCAGCTGTGAAGCTTCGCTGAAATTCTAATCATATTCCCAATTACTTCTGAAATGCCATTAATTGTTCCAATAAATATCATAATTTGACAACAGTTAATAAAAAGTTTCATTTCTGTCATTCCATCCTTCTGGAAATAATTTAGGCCAGTTTCTTTCATAGGTAAAGTCAGGTGTCTGAGTGAATGTGTTCTACTGCAAGACTGAAAATAAGAAAATAGAACAGTGTTTTGAATTTCCATTCTTCTTAACTCCTACTTTGTATAAAAGTCATTAGCATCTTTTGTCTCAGACCCTAACTTCTTATCCCTGCTGTAGGACATTTAATTAGGAGTCATGACTTTTCAGGATTTACATGTCTCTTGAATTCAGTTTGTTGGTAGTTTGAATTCTCTGCTGCTGGAAGTACTTAGGGGTATTTTTTGATTTTTTTTTTTTTAATTTTTTTTAGAATTACATTTTTTGAGATGACAATTTAGGGATTACTGAAGTGTGGGTGCAGTATACTGTGCTGCTGATTTTACTGACTGCTGGAATCAGAACAGTCCAAAATTATGAATGAAGAAAGATGTATAAAAGACCCAATCCCTTTCTAGGGGTTTTTGAGAAAGTTCATGAAAACCAACATACAAAATTTGTCAAACTGTGAGTTAAAAGAAACCCCAAAAGACAGATCAGCATACTTGAGGAAGGTGTTTTATCCCAATTTGTAGAACTTGAGGACATTTTCAACCACAAACTATACCGAGGAACTTTCGGTGTAGGCGCTTTAGTACACTGGAGAGTTACATGCATTTTAACAGGTTTGCTTGGCATTCTGCAACCTGTGGGTTTCTGAATGCTAAGGTATTGCCACTTCAGTGTAGATAATCTTAGTGGGTTTTAATTTAAAAAATGAACAGTGATGCTGCTATTTTGAAAAATACCTCCCCAAATTATGTATATAATTTTTTAAATCATTATTTTATTACTGTAGTGCTGGTATGGATGTCTTTACATTCTGCCAAATTTTATAGTATGTGAATAAAATATTGTGCAATGGATAATTAGTTTTGGGGCTTGTGAAACAAACTATAAAACATAAACTGAAGCAAAGCAGCTTTTCCAGAACTGCATTACAAAACAATGTTTTTCTTGGTGAATTTTGTGCCAGCTGTGTCAAGCTATTTGTGAAGGGAAGAAGTTAAAGAAGGATTCAAAGAGTAAGTGAAGAGTTTAGATTAATGGCATTTAGCAGCTGCTTTTTGACTCAGAGTGAAAATCTGTAACTGTAGGCATTGAGGGCAAAGTTCCTAGATTTTCTTCATTCTTTTTTTGAGAACTGCTAAACTAGAATTTCTGGCAGCAGCTCAGTTCCTTCAGGATTTGTGGGAAGGACTGTGTGGAAACCAGAATTTAGTAATTATAATATTTAGAAGGGTTTTTTTCACATTCCTAGCTTGAAGGAAACTTTTGTGTTTGTTGACTCTAAAGGGTCGTGTAAAGACTTCTGAGCTCAAGGAGTTGGATTCTTTACAAGGTGAGAAAAAGTGTTAGGAAATTGTGTCAGTAGTTCCTTCACAGAGACTGGATAAACGCTGTTTAACATTTGGAAAACGGCATAGTCTTCTAGTTAAAAGAAGAAATTTCAGTGGATTTATTTCCTCTTTTCTTCCCTACTTAAACTTTACCACCATTCTTGAGTTTTACCAGAATTTTTAGTGGCTCTTGCCAACTAAGCTTCTAACTGATTGTTTATTTGTGTTTCTTTCTAATGTGATTTTTGTGTGAAGAAAGAAATCCACACAATCTCTATAGAATAAGCTTGTCAGCTGTTCCTGACCACCTGCTCAGAATCAGAAAATAGCTGGTGAGGACCTTGATCAAGTCCTTGCTCCTGGCTACACTTTTTTTTTCAGAGCAAATTAATGTGTTTTTTTGTTCCTGTGGTTTTTTTCATTATGCCAGAAATGCTCCTTTCTGTCTCTCTTAACTGGAAGAGGAGTTTTCAGAAAGGTCATAGCCTCCTCAGGTGATCTCAGGACGCTTCTGAGAACATATTGAATTAATTGGATGGTACTAAATCTGTAAACAGGAGTCAAGACATGGGATCTTTCTATATTCTCAGTGTTGGTATAATGGAGAAACTAGGATTGAGGCCAAAACTGAAACCAGATGGAAGAATAAATGGATTATTTTTTCCAACATAATGGTTTTTTCCTCAGTGCTCTTGGCTGATATTACATTTCTACTTGACACTGTGAACCATCAAGGCCCCTGCTCCTTTCATTTTCCTGGCAACTGTGTGTCCCTAATGTCTGACCAATTGGTTGATACTAATATTGGGACCAACTGCACACAGTTCGCAGCATTGGGTGTTTGGGTTTTTTTGGTGTCATTCTTACCACCTCACTAGGTGGAACACTTCATTTTTAGAGTAGAATTACCATGATCCATTCAACCTAGAGGTGGCTTGATGTAAAAGCATCACAAGTCCTCGGATTCTGTTTAAAGTTTTGTTACTTGTGAAAAATTGGAAGAGCTTAGAGCATTTTTCCTGAAATGCCTGTGAACAATTTAGATTTTTCATCCCCCCTATTTCCTACCTCAAGAGTTTATGTCATACCTGTAAGTTTCAGAACTCTTAACTGTCCTGCACGAAAAGTCTGCCAGTGTGTCCCTATGTGAGCACAGCAATTGTTATCCTGTGTTTGGCACCTTGCCTCATTGGGAACGTTCCCAGGTATTCAGATGAACAGTCAAAGGTTGGTACCCTGTTCCTGCATGTCGGGGCCCAGCTCCATGCAGACCTCTGTGAAGGCAGTACTTCTAATAAAAAGTTTCTTGTTTTGAGGTTGATTGTTCTACCCATGTCACCATACCTCCTTCCTTTTCCACCCTCTGGCACTTTGGGCTAAGCAATCATCCTCAGTCATGTACAGAATATTATTTTTCTTGGAAGTGAAACATGCTGTACTGAACTATATTGACCTCTACTGGATCTGCTTTGAGCTCTTCAAATAGTAGCATGAACATAAGAATTTTTGTGCTAGGCAATCGCATTTAAAAGGTAAAGAATTCCCACGTTTTGCTAATGGCTGCTGAAATTTTAAAGTGTACATGCGTTCCACTTTTCAACAAGTTCAGTTTGTCCTAAGAATGTGTATATTGAATAACTGCGTGCATAAACAGTTTTTAGTGCCTGAATTTGTGCTGATATACCTGTATTATGACTGAATATTAACCGGTGTTAGTTTACTGGATTGTTGATCCAAGGCCTTGCTTGGAACAGAATTAGCAGTGTTGCTTTCTCAGACATTTTTGTGCTCTTCTTCAGTGTTTTTTTTCATCTTCATGCAAGACACTTGAAACTCTTTACAAGTTAGGCCTTTATGGAAATGTTCAGTTTTGTTGACACAAACAGAGTGACAAGCATTTCCTGAACAGAAGCTTTTGTAGTTCTTGTGCAAGTCTTTTTTTAGTTGGTTTTTTTGGGTTTTTCTATGGCTAACTTAATGTTTCAGGAAAGCAGAACCAATGTAATTCACGAATTTTGCTGCTGTAGAGATTTGTGATTGTGCCAAGAAGTCTCCATTATGATCTGCACTTAAAATCTCTTGTTTACATTAATTTTTCTGAGGTAGTTTTTTTACCAGACAAGCTTTGTGTGGCTTTTGAGAATGTACACAGGAAATTAAAATGGTTTGGTGTCTGTCTATGTAGTCTTGTTACTTAAAGGAAAAATTAAAATAAAACCCCCTTACAAAAATACACTTTGAAGACCAAATAATGCTGGTCCTTCGGTCAGTAGAGGAGTTGCTCTCAGTCATGGCACACTAGGCTGTATAATTCAGGAATTTTACATGGGATTTCTACTGTGACTTAAGTGTGCTGTGCTGTTCTTTGAGTTGAGCTAAGTGTTTGCAGGAAATATTACATTACCTGTAGTACAGCCCTGCTTAATGAGGGCAGAATCTTTTAATATTCTGATAGTGAGACTTTTTTAACAGGAGGGCAGATGCTAATGGAGAGACTGGGAAATCTCAAGAAGTTGTGGTGTGCCAAAGGCAACTTTGGGAAACTTCAGTAATGTGTTTTCTGAGAATGAAGGTTTTCTGCATATTTTGAAACAATGGGTTTTTTTTAAATGTTAATATTCATTCTGAAGCAACTAAGTATTGGCATTTGGGTTTGGGATTTTATTCTTTTTGTGGAAGTCTCCCTAAGTTGTTTTGTCAGCCTTTTATTCTGGCTTAATACAGTTAATATGTTGGTCTTAATTTCTAACATAGTGCCATCTTGCATTTGTGAAATAATTTTCTTTCTGCATGTGTCATGTTATTGCAGGTGGCCACAGACTTCCATTAAAATACAATTTTAATGAGGTTAAAAGTGGTAAATCCAATGAGTGATGTGACATTGTGGTATAGCTCACTTTAGGAGAAATGTTGAATGTATTTCAAAATTACTTACATTTAAATGTTTACTGTTAAATTTTCACTTGTAAAGCTATGTCAAGCTAGAGGCAGACCATATCAAGGGAGATTTTGAGACTAGGTTATATAGCTTTTCCTGCTAGAAATTGGATTTGAAACAAAATTCGGGATGTCTGTCTTCAGTTGAAGCACCCATTTGAACGCAATCACTGTGGTAAATCTTTGATACCGAGGTGTAGATGTGTTCTGTTTCAAGGGTCGCTTTTGGGTAGAAATAGTAACTTTGTTTTGTAAATAAATCTACATTGCTTTCGCTTTGTCTCTGGTTCTTTAGGCTCCGATCCCAAAGAGCGCCCTCGTTCCTGTGATACCTATTACCAAATCAACGGGATCACGATTCCGGAACAGTGTAGAAGGATTGAACCAGGAGATTGAGATAATCATTAAAGAAACAGGAGACAAAGAGGAACAACTTGTTGTATGTATCTGCCACCATGATTGCTCTATAAATTTATTTTGGTTTTGCTTTGAGATTAAGTCGTAAACTTTATTTTGCACCATTTTTAAATTAAATTTGTCTAGCATTAATTTTATTTATATTTGCATTTATTATTTTCTTTAATAAGGTTGAAAAGTCTCTTGCAAAGCAAAAGGAAGGAAAGAGTTAAAGTTTGAATCTGAACCTTTTCCTCTCAATAAGAAAGCTCAGTAAAAAAGCAAAAGGTCTGTTTTGAGAGTTTTTGTAGTAACTCTTTTTTCTCATGCTGAACTGTCCCTATCCTGGGTGAACCATATGTTGCCCATGTTTAATGTTCATTTTATTTTAATGGTTTTTAGAGGTGAATTTAGTCATAAGGTATCAGAAATACAAACTGTGAAGGTGATTAAGGAACCAGAATGTCTTTGATATGAAGAGAAGCTGAGAGAGACGGGTGTTCAGCCTTGAGGAGAGACAGCTCCGGGGGACCTTATCAATGTGTATAAATATCTCGTGCAGAAATGGAAGGAGCTGGTCTCTTCTCAGTAGTGCCCAGTGATGGGGCAAGGGGCAGTGGGCATAAATTTAAAAGTGTTGGTTTTGGGGGGATTTTTTTAATGTATGAGGGTGTGCAAAACCAGAGCAAGCTGTCCAGAGAAGCTGTGGAATCATTGTCTATGGAGATATTAAAACTTGACTGGACAGAGTCCTGGACACACTGTCCTACCNTTTTTAATGTATGAGGGTGTGCAAAACCAGAGCAAGCTGTCCAGAGAAGCTGTGGAATCATTGTCTATGGAGATATTAAAACTTGACTGGACAGAGTCCTGGACACACTGTCCTACCTGACTCTGCTCAATCAGAGATGTTAAACTTGATAATCTCAAGAGGTTCCTTCCAGCCTCAGCAATTCTGTGATAATGTGAAATCTTAAAATCTGTTGTCCTTAGTTTCTGAAACTGACGTTTTATTTTCTTTTGGAGTTGCCTGTAATGACTAAAATTTTCTACCTCAAATGGTTTTATGAACCCCGAAAAGACCCTCACCATTACTGGATTTAAAGAAATTGCTATCCAGACAAGAGCAGCTGTCTGATATCTTTAATTTCTCACAGCCTCAAGATATTCCAGATGGGCACCGTGCCCCGCCTCCGTTGGTGCAGCGCAGCAGCAGCACTCGCAGCATCGATACCCAAACCCCCGGTGGAGCAGACAAGGGCAGCAACAACAGCAGCCGCTCCCAGTCAGTATCTCCAACCTCATTTCTTACCATCTGCAGTGAAGGCAGCGAAGAAAGTCCGTGTCCTGCAGATGATCTGCTTGGTGATTCCAGAGATAAAGGTTCGGTGTCGCTTTAAAAGTTCAACAATGCTGAACTTATGTGATGTTCATAACCACATGGGTAAAAGAGAGGGTTTGTTCCCTGCATCCGTGGAGAAACAGTAGAATGTGGGGTTTTTGGTACCTGATCTGTTTTTTTCCAAATTGCTCCAAGTACTGTGTGTGCACATAGTAATTAAAGCTGGATAGGTGTGACTGAGGAATGTGCTTCCCAAAAAGCTTTTGTTTTTAAATAATAGATTCTTCAAGTATTTTAAGCAGGTTGAGGAAGCAAGCATCTACAGTATCAGGTGAAACAGCACAGTAATCCTGTTGCTTGTGCTGGGTAATTTTTATGATCTTGGACAAAATGGGCAACCTTACAGCATTTCATACATGCACCCATAAAAGTTGAAGTGTTGGGTTGATTTAATTATTCTTTTTTTATTTGAAATATTTTGAGAGATCCTAAGAGAATTTTATAATTCAACATAAACCTGTTCTGGTTTTTTAAGGAATATGGCTTCTGCCCATTTCCTTTGGGTAGATGGTGACAGCACAGAACCATAGATTTAGGTTTGCATTTACAAATTGAAAATGTCTAGGAATAATGAGAGATTGCAGAGGAGCCTGAAAATGTTATAAGAAAGAAATAGAAAGAAATAAAGGAATTGAGGTAAGAAAGCTTATTTGCAATGAAGGCTGGAAAGCAAATGAAAATGTTTTTAATTTTGTAACATTGGTAATGAAGTGGATTTAAATTGGGGGAGCATTTAGAGGTAGCTCTTGTGGTTTTTTTATAGTGTGACACATTTAAGTAATGAGAAACTCTGTTCCTGCAGAAAATGGGAATAATTCTCCCTTGCCAAAATACGCTACCTCGCCAAAACCCAACAACAGCTACATGTTCAAGCGTGAACCTCCTGAGGGCTGTGAAAAGGTGAAAGTCTTTGAGGAAAACTTGTAAGTTGATCTTTGTTACATAAGAAATAACATCCAACAATCAGATTAATTATTGCTTTATTGATTTTGTGTCAGATAGAAGTTATTAGTCCAGTTGCTAAAGCCATGCTAACAGTCTGATCTCTGTTTTTTGGTGTGACTATATACTGGCATATATGTATATATTTTACTGCAGGAATTTTGTGTTGAAATATTGAGAGATGTTTTTTAAAAACCAGCATAATTTGAGAAGAGTGTCTCTTACCTGGCAGATAGTGTGAGAGGAACTCAAATAATCAGATAGGGCGAGATCTATCAAATAACAGCCTGTAGTGCAGGTGCATCAGCTAATGTATATCACAGCTTGATAGGCACATCCAGTAATCTAGACTCTGAAGACTATATTCTTTTCAGCTAAACCAATGTAGTTATGGTGCTTCTAGTGACAGAGGAGTGAATTTAACCCTGAGTATTTGATGCTTTGATTTTTCTGAAAAAGCCAACTTCTGTCATTTGGGAATATTCTGGTTATGTTTTATTATTATTATCAGAGGAGTTTTTATACCTTTGTCACTTGTATGCAAGAACCTTAACCTATAGGTAAAAATTCCATCTTGTCACACAAGGAGTATAGATTGGTTACAATTCTCTTATGCCTATATTATCTCAAGAATGCCACCTAGTATAAATGTTAGTTAAAAAAAAAAATAAACTTGGTTGACCTGTGCAAATGAATTTTGAGAGGTCTCTACAGCCTGTCCCATAGCAATGTGGGAAGAGTTAGAGTAACTTAAGTTACCTGTCTCTATTTTAACACGTGTACACTTGTTGCTAACAGATTAGATAGTATTCACTTGCTACAGGAACGTATTCTATTGCAGTTTGACTTGCAGTTGCGTTTCTTTTCGGAAGTCCTTGGTGTTCTGCTGTAGAGTGAAACAGGCTTCTACAGAAGTTTTTACCTAGCTATGGCAGTTCTCAGACACTGCAGTCGCATGAAAAAAAAAATCTTTTCACATCTGTTACTTGAATTCCATGTGTATGTGGAATACGTGAGTGTAACGATTTAAAGCTCAACCTTTGTTTAACGTAATTTCTATTTGAGAAATTATTTTCATATGGGAAGAAAAGTTACAAGTGAGGTTGAATTTTTTTGACATTTGGGAGAATCAGCTAGCATGGAAATGTACCCTTTTTCATGAAGAGAATTATTTTTCAGAGTAGAGTATCTCTACAAGAGTATACTGGAAGATTGACTTGCTTGGCTTCGTAAATCAAAGACTGCACATGGCTGTCTTTCCAAACACAAGGAAGGGGAGGGGAAGGTTATAGGCTAAAGGACACTGCTGGCAATAACAAAAAGTGAATAAAAATTTGATGGCTACTTTCAAGCAGTAAAGAGAGACTTTAAAGCAGATTTCTGTAGTTCTGTCTTAAAGTAGAATTCGACTACTGTAAGTAGATTTTAGAAGTGAACACAAAAGGCATTCCTAAGCTATCTGTGATTTCCATTCCAGCTCTGTTTTTCTTAAAGCATGTCTTAGGCTGAGTTCTAAGCTGAAATGGCAAAACCGCAAGTCAGAATCTAAATAAGTGTTCCACACTTCCTTCCCAGGTTATAGGTACTTGATCATGAAAACTACATTTAACTCTCTGCATTGGGTTTTCAGTAAGATGGGTTCACCTTCTGCGGAGAGTAGGGGCGCGCTCATGTGAACATGCAAAGAAGGCAAAAGTACAGAAAAGGGGCTCTCCCGATTATCATGCCCTTAGAGATATGCAATATTAGGATCATTGCTATGCCAGCTTTCCCTCCCAGGGCTCGCTGTATAAATAGTGTCTGTATGTGGGGCAGAACTGGTTGGGTTGTGAAAGTTTCTGGAGAACACGATTGAAAATACTTTGTCATATATTGGATGCACTAGTTCATGGACAGGGTTTGTGATCAAGAATGAAGTTGGTTGGGTTCCTTAGGTTTGGAAACAGCCTGTCCTAAGAACATGCTGTTGCCTTGCAGCACAAGTAAACAAGCAGTTTAAACCATCTTGTCATTTGCTGTGTGCTGTGAGTGATTACTGTGAGCATTACTGAGTAGCTGAAATACTTCAGATTGAAACCTTGACTTGTTTCTGATGATGTGTTCAGCAATATATCCCTGCCATTGGCAGAATTTGATTGTTCCATAAAACTATTGTGTGTATTTTATTTCTAGGCCAAAGCCATTGCATGAAATTCCAGCCTTCTATTGCCCTGACAAGAACAAAGTGAATTTCATTCCAAAAAGTGGCTCTGCCTTCTGTCTTGTCAGCATCCTCAAGCCACTTCTTCCCACACAGGATCTCACACTTAAGGGCACTACACACAGCCTGACTGTCTCCTCCAGCATGACACCTGGCTTGTTACAGCCCATTTCTATGGCCTCCTTGACTACAAACACAGATCAAGACAGGATCTCTCGTGGAACAAGTACAGTAATACCACAGACCTCTCTGCTCCAGCAGTCAGGATGTATTGAGGAAGCTGAAGAATAATTTAGATTGTCTTGACGTTCTTCTGGGCAACTACTGGGAAAAAATGGAACCAGTTGACCGCACCTTTCTGATCACATACGCGCATTGTTTTAACAATTTATGGCACTGCCGTAATCAAACTGTTTGTATAATTGGTGGTTTGGTAGCACAGTAAGAAGTTCAGGAGGATGCAGCGGCTGATACGCTGTTGCACTTTCTGCTTTTGAAGACTCTGGTTCTGTTTCTCTCCTGCTTTTTTTAAACACTGGTGAAAACAAAGACTCTCATAATCCTTTGCCATTTAAAGGACCAGTTGTTGTGATGGTGTGTGTCCTCTGACCTTTTTTCCCCATTAAAACAAGTCTCAAGACCAGCCAGCTGATCCCATTTACCATTGTAATCTGCAGAGGGAGGGGCAATCAGATGGTTTTGCCAGATGTCTTTTGTATGAAAATGTGTATTTTGTAACAAAATTTTGCCTTTTCTTGTTTGTAGCAGATGGTGTCTCCTGGTGATGATCCCCCTACCTTTTTTTTTTTTTTTTTTCCTTTGGTAGGGAAGGTTCTTTTATACTTGGCTGGCTTACAGCTGATGGGACCAAAGGATTGCTGAACTATTATGGCAGTCTCAAATTATGTGACCTTGCTGAACAGCCTCAGACCTAAACAAAGCAAGACAAGTTAATATGTTTGAAACTTTTAAAACAGAAGAGTATGCAAAAACAGTGTTAGTATATAGTGTACATTTTTTTATATCAAAAATTTGTGCTTCTGGTAAGTCACATTCTTAAAACTCCTTCCTTCACAGAATTCCTACTAGTGTTGGTTTATTGGCTGGAAAATTGCATTTTAAAGCACTTGCCCTGGTATTGTTCTATTTGTCCATAGAATTTTTGTGCAGATGTGGGGAAAAAACATATTATCCTCTTCCTCGGTATTCTTCCTTCCAGAAAATACTTGGCTCTTACAGGCTTGCTTAGCTCCTTATGAGTCAGCCTGAATCATTAATCACTCTTGGTACAAATTTGCTCTGACATGACTCATCACTGTATTATAGACCCTGGCCACATAATACTGAAATACCTGTGCATGGTTTCCTCCCTTTGTCATAGTGGTGTTTGTGTGTCCATTGAAGGTGATGGTTTGTCAGGCATGATCTGTTATGCAGAAGTTTACAGCAGGAGACACGTTCTCCCTTTTTGACTAGCAGCTTAGGCTGGCATGTAAAACAGAGGATTTTTTTGATACTTGGTCTGTCCTGATAACGTGGCAGTTAATGGTTGCTTCGAAGTTAAATAAAAGGTAAAAATGGGGGGGAAAGGCAACTGCAAACAGAAACTGTTCCGGAACTTCACTGAGGTTTCTCGTGTGTTCCTGGAATGCATTACTTGGGTTTGAGTTAATACAATTACAGATATGCAGAAAACTGCAATGACCTGAACACTGGTGTCATAATCACTTACAAAACAAGTTGATCTTGTACCTCTTTAACAGAGTTGGATTCAGTAATTTGAAAGTGTCATTGTGGGCAGTCTCTGGGTCTGAATATTGGTCTGTTACACACAAGCAGTTCTCACTGGCTTGCATATACATGACTTCCATCTACATTGCTTCCATGGTTCAGCTGTATTCTCACGTCTCCTCATAATGGCAGCTATTTGAAGATGATACTGCAAATGTAACAGTCTTGTTCAGTGCTTAATATGCTGAATTTGCTTGCAAACATTTCATTTGCAAGAAAAAAAACCTGCATATGTGTGCAGATCATAATCATAATTTTGATGCATATTTGCTGTTCCTTTAAATCCTGTATTAGTAACTGTGATTGCAGTGTACTTTATTCAGCAAGTAAGTGTAAATCACACTAGAATGTGCAAGTTCTCTCTTTGTAGTATTTTTAAAACATGCAAAAAAATCAGTAAATGAAAATTGTACTAGGAAGTATGAAAGTATTACACCTGTTAAATTAGCAAACAAGCATAATTTGGTTTGCTATCTATCTTCCCATGAAAATGGACAGGATTGTTTTGAAGTAACAGTTTTGATTTGCACTGACATTGTCAGTCACCTGAAGCTGTTGAGGAACAGAGT
>VYZQ01065319.1:7599-19294 GCA_013400655.1 Mystacornis crossleyi
AAGGGGGGGGGGGAAAAAAAAAATTTAGTTCAATCTAGCACCTAGAAACACAGGAACAGAGTTCCAAATAGTCAGCCCAATGAGAACCTCCAGCTGCTAAGCATATATGAATACGGCAGGCATGCTTTTGTGTACCAGAAAACAGAACATTTTCTGGTACAAAATCAGAAAAAAAATCGACTAGCTTACCTACACCACCAGCAACAAGGATCTTCCCCAGGAAGAGAAGGAAGTCTGTAACTTTGTCCAGAACTGCAACCCTGTTTAGCAAAGGACAAATGATACATAATCCTCACAAACCAGACACTTGTGTTCTTTCTCCTTAAATCTATGGATAATTGCAAAACATGACCAGAAGCTGTCTTCTGCTGGTTTTACAGGCTGACAACACAGCATCACAGACAGGCAGTGCTGAGATGGGTGTTGCTACAGCATAATCTCAGGAGGCAAAAAAGCACTGAGCCTTTGTTGAGTAAGGCCTTAATGTAGCAATGCTGCTACAGGAGTGACATGTAGACTGTTTATTGCTCAAGCTGGTTTAAAAAAAAGTCAACCAACCTAAAACTTCAAAATATTTTTATTTCAGCCTTTCTTCTAGGGGCACAGATAAGCCAGGCCAGAACAGATGACGCACACATCAAAACAAAAAAGCAGTATTTATGTAGATTGCTGGTAGGCCTCCTTTTCACTTGGTCCTATCTGGCCGCCTTTCATGATCCCATAACATGTTAAATTTACTATTTTAAGATATCATGGTACAACACTGAAGGCAGAAGACTTCAAAGCAAGAAGACAATCACAGATGAAAGAAAGTAGACAGAAAAGCTGACAATAAATCTGCAGCTCTCATTGAAAGCACAGCAGGGAGTTTCTGCTCCATGTCCTGCCAGCCTGTCTAATCAGGTACTTGTTGAAGGAAACTGCAGGTAAATAATGGGATGAAAAATGAACTTTGTATCGGTAACCTCTTGACAGCACTGAAGGCCACATTACTGTTATGGGTATGGTAATATATAGAACTGACTACAGCAAAAAATAAACATTAAGAACTACTAAAGAGGTAAATCATCATTAACCTGTCAGAATTCAGATTTAGCAAAATACACAAGATAAAAACATCTTTATTTGAAACAACAGAACTATATGCCTAGCTTTTAACTATTGTTCTTACTGATTAAGAGCAAAATCATAAAGGGCAGAGACGTGATACTCTGTAAGGAAATAAAGGCAGCTTCTCTTTTCTACTGCACAGGCATTACACAGTAGGGATATCACTGTCCTGATAAAAGTACAGAGTAACACAGCGAAGGTATTCCACTCTCCCATCTCCAATCCATTCCTCTTCTTTCTTAAGCATCATTTCCACTTTCCTCTTTCAGCCTTCCTCTCCATTTCTCTCCTCCTCCCAGTCCTACACTTAATGATTTAAACCACCTAACCAGTTTTACTGTGTCTCTTGCTTGGTAATTAGATTTTAGGTCATAGGTTGGATTAGATGATCTTGAAGGTCTTTCCCAACCTAGTTCATTCTGTGATTCTGTGTGCTATTGCATCAATATGGCCTGCTCCTAAGTTATTCTCCCATTATTTTTTGACCTTACAGTAGCAAAGGAGGAGCTAGGAGCAATGAAGGAAAGTACTGATGAGAACAGGGAGTTTGGCAGCACACTTGGTAGTGGAGAAAAGGGCCAGGAAATTTCCAAACATCAGAGAAGATCTGGGTATGTTAAAGACAATGTTTTTGAAAGGAAGGTATTCTATCGTCTTTACTTCCACTCTCCAACACCTCGTAAGATTTCTGAATGAATCTGAAGACTTAGGTATTTCTGCTTTCCTTTTCTCAGACCAAGTGGACCAAAGCTTAAAAGACAAACATATGGCAGATGATGAGCACTCCACTCCTGTGTATCTGCAGATCTCCTCTCAGGGGCTGGTTTCTTGGAGGCATTATTACAGCGTACTTAGGTATTACTTAGGAATTTAAAGGAGTAATCACAACAAAACCATGACATTACATCAACTCTGCACAGGTCACTGTACTGGGTAGCCTGCTGTTACACACTGAGTGTAAGAACTGAGGGCCATGTCTGAGGACATAAGCAGCACTCAGTATTTGGAAGAGATATGGGAGAGGAAAGAAGTGTGTCCACAGAGTGCAACAGCAGGAACTCCTGACATTTCCAAGGACTGGAAGATAGTCCCTTACCTCACCACATTCCGCATGAGCAAAAAGAATGCTTCCTTTGCCGAGGTGCAGAAGTTTTTACCATATATGGCAATCTGTAAAGTAAGAGTAGCTGTTAAGTATTTAAAATAATTAGGATACCTCCTCGTATGCCAGGATCTTACTGCGTGTAATACATAGTTCTCCCTAATATGTAGCCTTGAAACTCAGATGAACATAAAACACTTTCCTCAGTCATCTGCTACTTCTCAATGCTTCCCATCAGGCTGGGACAGAATATTATCCATCTTTCCCCTTCAAATCACCTGATGATGAGCATGCTACCCCTTGGAATTTCACAGGTAGTGGACTCAGCCCTCAGTTTGCCAAGCAGAGCAAAAAAGGTACTTGTTCAGGCATTCTTCTACCTTTGCTAGTTACCTACACTAGACTTATAGTCAGTGGAAAAGAATAGGCACTTGTAGAGCTGAAGAAAGCTGACCCCTGTATTTATATCCTTGGACCTGATGCTGGTTCCACTGAAGAAAAAATCAGCATAAAGTAAAGCAGCTAAAGTTATTCAGGAACAAAACCATTTCTTCCTGGAATAGTGTCCACCAGGGTAAGATACGCTAGAACAGCTCTAAGCTCAGACAGTTTATGAACTATAAAGAACATTGTCAAAAAAATCACTTCCTCTTCAAGATGCCAATAATTTGAAACATCAATTGCATCAACACAGGTTGTAATGGACCCATTACAGCCACCTCCTTTGAGACAAGAAGTCTATGACCATACCATTCAATCACTGAAACTGCTTCAAGCCAGGACATCCTAGGCTGAAATCCGTGTATGTAATTTATAGGAAGATTTCAAACTTCTCTTATTGGGAAGCTAAGAAGGTTTATTTGAGAGAAGAACCACTGCTGCTGCTAGTGGAATTTGTGCTTTTAACTTCCAGGTGGAAATACAATTATCACTTCCCTTCTGACCTCCTTATTCAAATATCGACTGCAAACAGAAGTGTCCTCAACATGCAATACGAAATAAACTAATATTCCTGTTGAAATCAGGATATCAATTACTGAATTGCAGAGGGAGTTAATCAGTTATGCTATCCCCTCCCACCCTCACCCACCACCAGGGGGTGAGGGTGATGGACAAAGACAGGAATAAAAAGAGGCTGAAATCAGGAAAAAAGTTTACTTTTTCATGGTAGAACTACATGCATGTACTGAAAACCCCAATAAATCCCATTATTTATTCAGCAGATTCAAGTACTGCTGGCTTCTGATAAACTAGTAGTGTCTAGGACATTTTAGTGTCCTAGATAGGGGAAACTACATGCAGACACGGCACGTACCATGATGTAGGCATTTCTGTTTATAAATTTTAAGAATTTTTCCAAACACCAGAAACAGCACTTGAGGCAGCAGAGTAGAAATCTAGTGAAAGAGTTCTGAGTACCTGAAAAGAGCAGGAGAGAGTACATCATACATGGAATTCATGAACAGTCGTCAGAATGCAGAAAGCTATTCAGAGGAAGATCTTAAATTGTGACATTATTTCTTTATTTCTAGGTATGGACTCTCTCTCTCAACCAAATTTGGCTCACTAGCTTTCAATTATATCAGACTCATATCCCATCTGAACTTAGCATTAAGTTCTCAAGAACATAGACTTAGTTTTAGTAAATCAACACAAATTTACTGGCTTCAAAAGAAACTACAACGGATAATGTGGAATTAATCTCTTTTCATTGCTAAAAAACAGCTTGGGAAAGTAAGGAAGTAATTTGGCAAGGAAGGTCTTAACAACTTGAAGCAGATTCATAAATCTCACCTTTCAGTTTGTGATCCAGGTACTCCAGTATTACTCTAATAAGCTGGACAATTGCAAGAATTAAGGCTCCAAATGCCAGTGAACCTGTATGGTACCTAGAAACAAAATACTTGACCATTATGTCCCATGTAAGCGTACGTACACAGATGTATGTATGCACATGTGTATGTATATACAAATAAAATCAGAAGTGGAGGAAGATCCATTAATGGGAATTACATAAAACGAATGGACCTTCATTCTGATCTGTCACAGAGGAACAGAATGAAGCCAGTGGTGCTGTTGGTGTTTGTGAGTGCTGTCTGTCTCTCAGTCTGTGTATACGTGTTGTATATATGTATTTAGTGTGTGTGTCTACTGGGAGGACTTGTTCAGCGTTACAGCTGGTTGGACATAGGGGCAGGGAGCTGCAGCAGCTTTGGTGCTGTAGGCCTACAGAATTCAGCCTTCCCCTAATAACTACATCTTCCTGATTGTGATGGTTTTGGATGGACTAGAGTTAGTTTTTTTCATAGTAGCTTGTGCTGTGCTATTGTGCTGGATTTTTAACCAGGACAGTGATGATAACACACCCATGTTTTAGCCACTGCCGAGCAGCACTTGCACAGCACCAAGGGCTGCTCTGCTCATCTCCCTGCCCCACTGGTGAGCAGGTTGGGGGTGCATGAGGAGCTGGGAGGGGACATGGCCAGGATAGCTGACCCCAAATGACCCTAGGGATACCTCACACCATAGCATGTGGTGCTCAGCAGTAACAGCTGGTGGAAGGAGGTGTAAGAGGGGAGTATTTGGAGTTACGGAGTTTGTCTTCCCAAGTCAGCTATACATGAAGAAGCCTGCTGTACTGGGGATGGTTGAACACGTGCCTGCCTTTGGGAAATGGGGAATTAATTCCTTGCTTTGCTTTGCTTTGCTTGTGCATGCAGCTTTGTTTTACCTATTAAACTCCCTTCATCTTAGCCCACGTGTTTTCGCATTTTCATGCTTCATATTCTCTCCTCCATCCCATTGTAGGGGAGCAAGCAGGCAGCTGTGGGGGGCTTGACTTCCACCAAGATTAAACCCTAATGCTGACTAACCATTTTCATGTAATATTCTAAGACTGGTGTCCCCAGGTACATGACAAGGCTCACATCCAGTTCCACAGTCTTACCGTATTGCTCGTCCAAATGAAGAGAAGAGTGGCCACAGTGGAATATCAGCTGGTTTTCGATAGGCCCAGTAATAAGAGGCAAAGGCACCAGCAAGGGTACACTGACCCAGTGCAATTGCAAAGTTCACGAGCCAGAGAAAGACAAAGGCATTGGCTAACTGGAAGATGAAGATGTACTTATGGTACAGGCTTTCTCCTCCATAAAAAGCAAAAGTACACTGAGCACCTGGGCACAATTTAGTCACATTGGTTGTGTTAAAAGTCTAAATAGAAAGAAAAATAACACAATCATAAGCAATGAATTCTGTGTACACAGCCTCTGAAGTTTAGCAGGTTAATACAAATAACATAACTCTGCTTGATGTTTCATTAGCTCATTCAAAACTGCAACAACCTGTTTACATATTTAAGGACTCATATCAAAGACTTACACAATGTTACGCAAAGACTTAACTTTAAACCAGGTGTTGGCAAACAGAGCTGTTCACCACATACCTGAAACTTGAATAAATGGAATTTGAGTTTCAGGTGGAAGCTTTTAAGATACATAAATGCTTTGTTAGAGAAAATCTGCTCAATTAAAAAATATATATATTTATTTGAAAACTAGAGGCCAAATCAGATGTTCAGGTAAATCGCTACAGCTGAAATGAAAAACTGAGCTATACAGTTTAATACAAACTGCGGATGTGGTCACAATTTAGCTTATGTATCTCAGACTATGAAAAAAATTAGTAATCTTTATATTGAATTACTTTTCCCTATTTCTAGTGTTCATTTCATATATTTGCTTGGTTTGGACATGAAATTAAACCAGATTGATTCTAATTCCTTTCTTTTGTAGTGTTTAGACATCAGCAGGGTGTGCATCGCCGCTGCAGTCCAATAAAACTTAATGCATCAGTTTCTGCTCATTGCCTCTTGTCCCACCGCTAGGCACCACAATGCAGAGCCTGGTCCGTGCTCTGCCCCTTCCCTGCAGATGCTGACAGACAGGGATGAGGGCTGCTCTCAGCTGTGTCTCCTCTCAAGGCTGAACAGCCCCAGCTCCTGCAGCCCTTCCTGGGCACGGAGATGCTCCAGTCTCTCATCATTATCTCCACAGCCTCTGCTGAACTTGCTCCAGGAGCTCCCTGTCCCTCTTGTCCTGAGGAACCCAGATCTGGACACAGCACTCCAGATGTGCTTCACAGGACTGAGCAGAGGGGCAGGATCCGTCCCTGACCTGCTGGAAATGCTCTTCCTGAAGCACCTCTTGGCCCTCAGCACAAACTGCTGGCTCAGGGACAGCTTGTTGTCCCCCAGGATCCCCAGGTCCTTCTCCCCAGAGCTGCCCTCCAGCAGGTCACCTGCAGCCTGTGCTGGTGCATGGGGTTATTTTTCCCCCTGGCGCATAACATTTGATAGATATTTCTAGTTTTAAAGAATCCTTCAATTCAAACCCACAGTCAAGTAAAAACATTTGACCAAAAGCAAAATTTAAAAAAAAAACAGACAAAGCTTTTTGGAGCTTCATAAAGGTAATTACTGTGCCAGAAGAAGCTAAGCTTCTGCTTCAAATCATGGCTAGTCCTTGAGCAAGTTTGAGGTGCAGCTTTCAAAGTTTACCACTGCCTTTGGAAGACCAAAAAACAGACTCCTCATAAATTCAAGAACACCTTTCCAATAAAATTGTATTTCTGTCTCTTCCTTTCTCACCCTGTAAATTAGAATGGCTAACGTTTACAGGACAGTTTAGCAGAAAAACTAGTTTATGTCTGTAAAACAAAGAAGTGTTACCTGACCACTAGGTAATATTTTCAGATTTAACATGGGGACTCATTACTTAAAATATTCACATTTTTTACTAGCACACCATTTAATAGTGATTAAGAAATTCAATTTGTATAGCTCTCACTATAGGTAAATATTTGTTACACTTACCTCTGGGTCACAAGTCAGGTTTGCATACTTGCACAGTGTTTGATTAGCCATAACTTTATACACAGGTTCTCCTGACGTGGCCAGAAAACTGAATGAAATATTTTAAGGAGGAATCACAGAACTGTGGTTTTTGAGCAGCTTAGGATTCTGCAGTGGGTAACTGCAGAACTCAACTCTAAAGAACTTCAACTCTAAAGAACTTGTGTAGATAACAGAAAAACTGCTCTTGCTCTGCAGAGATGGTATTTGAAAGGTTGACAGACAAGACCGAGTACTCTCATTACTTAGAGAGCTAAGGCAAACTCATCCTTGGACCTGTAATAACCCCTGAGCAGAATGGGCAGGGGGCATAATCTTGAAAATTGTCCCCATTTCTTCTCCACATCTATCTTTGACAAGGCAGACTATGCAGAAGTTCTTGTATTTTAGCAGAAATAGATACAGAGCATAAGGATGAATTAACACTGTCCTGAACAGCAACAACTGATCTTCTTTGCCTATGAAAAAACAACTGGTTTTCAAATTTTCAAAGTTTTCCCCTTTTTAAATCCTTACGAAACCCTTGCTGTTCAGGAACAAACAGTGGTTGCTGTTAGGCAATTCAGAGAAGATAGTGCACTGTATATTCTCTCACTCCTTTCTCGTATGTTTCTGAACAAAACACACAGAGAACCCACTCCACCTCCAGTTAACTAAGAAACCATTAACACCAGGCCTATAGAGCACACAGCACATTAAAGACCATATTCACTCTTTGCTGTGGGCCCTTTTCACCCCCTAGAGTCAACCTTATGCAGTACCCAAGGCCTTGTATGCTCCCCCTTCCTTGGCCTGCATTTTAGTCCAGGTCTTTCTAATTTGAATAAAAGCACTGTCCAATTTGTACATCATACGTAGATGTGCAGTGCGGAAGACTGTATCAGAAGAGTAAGTGCTAAGTGACCAAATAGCCCTCTTAATATTGGTTTAATTAACATGAAATAGCAGAAAATTATCTAGTCTTGCAGACCAGAAGACTTGTTCCAGATAGGTACTCAGACAGAAGGATACACAGCTGTCACAGCCCAGTAGGAAATACAAATGGCAATGAGTAAGAAGGTGACGATTGGGTAGAACAGTGTAGACATTATATAGCCAATTGCCCTACAAAAGAAACAAAACATATCAATAAGCTACAACAAAGCTACAAGCTTTTTATCAGTCCTCTTCTAGCAATTTTACTTTGAGATCCTTGTTGACAGCCATAGCATAAGCTAGTGCTGGGATCTCAGAATACTGCAGGAATTTTTAACTTACGTTTTCAAATCTTGACTTTGTCATTTCTACCACTCCACTTTTATCACTGGTACTACAGTGAACTTTATCAATTTGCCATGTTCAAGCCTGTCTTCTACTTTCTGCTTCTTCATGACTACTTCAGAAATCCATCTCTTTCCAAGTTATTAACCGATTTCCATGACATCTCCTTGCTGACTGCTTCAGACATTACCTTTTATGTCCTCATCCCACTCTGCTCATCCTCTGTTCTTCCTTCACTCCTACAGACCTGAAACTACCTTGTTCTATTTCATATTGGATAACTCTGTTCCCAGCAACTTTCCTGCCTTAACTGCTAGCTATTCAGGGGCAGAGAGAGTCAACTTGCCCTGGCAATGATAGGACAGAGTTACACCTTCCTGAGACTATGGGACTTTCCTTGCACGTGCCATAGATAAGTGGTGCTCACCTTGGACTACTGGCAGGCAAAACGAATAATTGCCTTTTGCTGTTGACAGCTTAGAGAGCTTCTTTTAGTATCAAGGCATATGTAGACTGATATTCTACTGCTAATTCTTGTGGCGAGAATGTGACTAGTGAGCAGGAACTTGAGCATGGCAGTTCCTACGCTGCCAGGGGCTCCTTCTCTGTAAGTGGGAGTTGATACCACCCCTCTTGGTAAACTGGCTGCTGCTATCCCAGAAGTGAACACCTCCAGCTGGATATCTCACTGAATGTGAATTCAGAGAGCGTGTGCTTTGTTCACTGAAGCTTACAGGTTGGCTCTCTTTACAGGCCTGTAAGCTACCGCTTCCTGTTACTCTAAATTTTTTTTTCTGTGACCCTGTAAGCTTATCACAAGCCTTTTTGTCTAGTACTATTTCTTATGACTTATGGCACTTCTTATGCTATTTGTTTTACGGGATGCAGTTTCCGGAATGCAAAAGGAGAAGAATTTACTGAGTTTCTAAAGGTAAAGTAGTAAATGCTGGGGGGAATGCAAGGAAACTCTGCAATTCAGAGGTCTGAGTCCAGAGACAAAAAAGTCCATTACAAGTCACACAGGTGGACACAGCCTTATGCTGAGAAAAAATCACAACAAATTAGCTGTGTTCAGCAGTTATTGATAGGCCTCGTAGTTACCACTATGACCATGGCCTGTTACTCCAACAAACTAATTAATAACTGTTTTTTTTAACTATGGATTTCAAGTCAATTATAGGCATTATAACTGTAGTATTTTTGAAAATATAGCTAAAAGGTATTGAAAACGATAATTTGATTTTCAGTCATTAGCACCTTACTTTTCATCTTCCTAAATATAGGGGTTGGTCTGTTAGGTTTACAGTAATTACATAGGTTTCATCTCACCCACTATGCAGGAGAGCAGAAAGTTCACCTTCAGGTGACCTTTCTATGCTACTGGAAAACTACAGAATGTTATTACTACTCTGCAAGAAGTTTATGAACTTTCTGAAATCGTTCCACCTGTCAAGGTTGTGAACAAAGGTTTTGAAGAATGTTAAAAGTGTTCCTGGATTTTAACGAACAGGAATTAAAGAGTATAATTTAGTGCTGCCTAAATTAATTGCTATGCTCTAATTGCACAGTAGCATAAGACAGGAAACAGATACCTGGCTAAATGCAGAACTTTGGTATTTCTTAATCCCATGACAAAAATCCCAAATCCTGGTTGCCAGGAACCCCAGTGTCAATAGAGATAGCAGAAAACCACAAGCAAGTACATATAGACGAACTCAGAGCTAACTCTATGTGCTCTAAGCACAGAGCCTTGCTTTCAGGGCCAACGAGACCGTAGCCTATTTGCAATGAAATCCAAGGGCCTGATGTTTTAAGTCAGTCAGTTTTAAGCCCATTTCTCCTTTGTCATATTCCCATAAACAAACAAACAAACAAAACAAACAAATAAAAAACACAACCAAAACCCCCCCTCAAAAACTAAGTGTTCACACTGGGTAAAACAAGAACCACTATGAACAAAGCCTATGCAGACTTCAGGAAAGACACAGTTAAGAGGTCCCTTATGCCTTCAACTCTCATATCCTGCACTGCTTTCTTCTTTACTCAGAGCTAAGAAGAAATATCTCAAGCTGCACCCTCTTACAATGTCTGGTCACAGAAGTCTCCTTTTCTCTCTGCAGATTTATACCTGTCCACACAGAAGTTTGATTGAAGTCAGTAGAATCTCCTAGTCTTTCCTAAATAGAAGCCACAGTCAAAACAACACCAATCCTCTACCACGAGTATATGACTCCACAGACAATCCAATGACACAGCAAAGTTGGCATTTATAGGTCGCAGGCTCCTATTAACAGTGTACCACACTTAGCTTTTCTGCTGAGACACCTTCTTGCACTGAGGATATGTGATAACATCAACAGCGTATGTATTCTTAGGGCAAGTAGTGGAGAGATAAGATATACCTTACTTTAAAAGAGAAAGCTCCATTAAGCACAACCTCATTAAGAGGTAACTAGCATTCCTTATATTACCTGTTTGGTTCAACAAATGCAGTGTTGTATTTTAACCCCCGACCTTCTGCTCTTGGTAGTGCACGATGGAGCTCAAGAAGAGTGTACTCTAGAGATCATTTAATAAAATTCAACATGTATTAAAATCAGACAAACATACCTACTACCTTCCTTCAACAGTGCAATAGCAATCCGGATCCGATTTCTCAGGAAGATCAGCATCAGTACGATTATGACCTCAACGCCACAAAGTATTATCACTGTAAATAAAGAAATAAAGAAGTTCTCAAGAACCAAACCAATATGCTGCTTCTGTATTTTTTTGCTTTTAATTTGAACCATTGTTCATAAACTCTGTAAAATTCTCTGGTTGAGCAGCTATTTCTCCAACTGCACCTGCCAAACTTCAACCCCATTTCATAGGTTTCTAAGTCCCATTGTAAAAAAATTCTATATGCAGAGAGTTAGTCAGAATGTGTATGACTCTGATATTAGCATCTATATTTTTAACAGAAAAATGGAACATATAATTCTCTGACAAAGACAAAAATTTACTTCAATGTGACTGCAATATCTAACCTTGGATATAGTTCATCCTTTATAAATTCTACTTTTCATAAACAAGCATTTTGCTCATACTACAAGCATTTCTTCATACTATACTGTTGCTCATTTGTAGTATTTAGATAATAAAAAACAGGAGAAGAAAAGTCAAGTTTTTCATGGAGAGTGCATTTTTCGGATCTATATTGTTTCAAAATTTAGATATACTAAAATCAATAGGTTTGTTTGAATATTAACCTGGCATGAGCTCCTTTCACCTCATCTGAGTGAAAAAAAGAGACTAAGGACAGTTCTGGACAA
>VYZQ01065320.1:0-13581 GCA_013400655.1 Mystacornis crossleyi
GCCGCCTGCCCGAGCACCGCGGCGCGGGCCAAGGGTGGCGGCCGGCGGACCGCGGTCACCTACGTGATCAACGAGGCGAGCCAGGGGCCGCTGCTGGCGGCGGAGAGCGGCGCCCTGCAGAGCCTGCGGGAGGCGTGCGAGGCGGTGGGGGCCGCGCTGGAGACCCTGCACTTCGGCAAGCTGGACTTCGGCGAGACGGCGGTGCTGGACCGCTTCTACAACGCAGGTGAGAGGGGCTGCCCGGCCAGGGCTGATCATCGCCGCCGCGGGACCGGCTCGGTCCGGGCTCGCCGTCACCGCCCCGGGTTCACCGCGGGGCGGCGGGAGCAGCTCCGGCCGCCGACCCGTCCGGGGGCTGAGCCCCCGCGGTCCCCGGCTGCAGTGACACCCCCCGGGTGGCCACGGCAGGTACGTGGGGAGGCGAAAGTGCTCCAGAACCCGCTTTTGTCCCCCGCGCTAATGGAGAAGAAACTCTTATGTGAGGCAGCGTGCTGTGGAACAGCGCTTGTGACTGCTACCAGTGGGTTAAACTGGTGCCCTGGCTGTTTTCTCTCGGTGTCCTAACAGTGTGCAGGGATGCGAATTTGAACTGGTACGATGAGTGCGTGCTGAAACAGGCGGGAGCTGCGAGGCCACGGGAGCTTTGAAAAGCAGTTTCGACACCAGACGTGTAGCTGGACAATTTCTTAGTGCTGACAAAGTATCTGGGACGCTCCATGTGTTCGTGCACAAACTTGGAAGTTTGTGCTTTTGATATTGGTTGCATAAAATATATACGATGGATACGCTTGAACAAAGAGCTGCGCACACGGATCTAGTTAGTTGACGAGAGTACCCAGGGCTGCATCCTCTCAACCCAGTTTGCCAGCTGCACGGCGATGAAAGTACAGCACCCTCATTTGAAGGTGTGGTGGCCTGAGGTTCTGTGCTACGATGTACTTGGCCCCGTTTGTAAAAATAATAACTAAAATTTTCCCCATCTATTTATTTTACCGACAGATACATGATGTGAATGTAGAATAAAAAAATACCCCTGCTTGCTAGATTTTCAAAGACTTCATACAACTAAGGTTATAGTACTGAATTAATGGCTTTTTGCTTTAAAAAAATCAGAAGCAGGAAATTGACCTGACCTGCAATTTTAAGCTTATTGTGTGATGTGGCTTTAGTGTCTATGAAATACATGCTAAAAATAAGCATTTAACAAGTTTTCTCTGATGCTGTAGTTTCCTCCTTTCCTGGGGAGGGGTGAAGAAAAAGGGAAAAAAAAACACGAAACAAAAACCCTCCTGGCAGTATTGCAACCAGTTCTCGCAAAAGACCCTTCAGCCCAGGCGTGCATATGCTGTCACTTCTTTGAAAGTTTGCAAGCTTTGCCTCATTGACTGCTGCTTTCAGTTCAGTGAGGTGAGCGATTCTGAAGTGTATACTCACAGCTTATTCCTTCCGCCCCATGCAGAGCCATGTCCTTAGAAGTAACAGTTCTGAGAAGTCAGAGGAGCTGTCCTCACAGGTGGAAATAGGAAGGCCATAGAGTTTCATTATAGACCTTATATTCTCTGCATTCAGCTCAGAGATTTCAAGCACCCTGACATCTCTTCATTCCAGGGCAGGTGAAACCTGAGAGTCTCTTTTGTTTCTGCTGTGGAAGCTGTCGCGTAGTGAGGCTCATGAAGTTGAATTATCCCTGATGTTTCTGTGCCTCTCACATTGGTTAATTTTTAGACTCTGAGCTGTTCAATAGGCGGGGTCTTGATAGTTCATGGACGCTTTTCTTGTAACGGGAGATTTGACTTGAAGTGGGCCCCTTTTAATTCTGGCAGTAGGCGTCTGGCCTATAGTGCTACATAACTGCACGCTTATGTAATATAATTTGCTTATTTCAATGGCTTTTCAGCAAACTGTAACTGTGAAAACATTACTTTTTCTTTCATCCTGTTTGGCTGGAATTTCGTGAAAGTGTTATAAACCAGAAAAAATACTTTGTCATTCTGCTTGAGTAGCAAAGTCCATAAACCTGTAAAGAACTAGGAGAGTTGATCACCTCCAGTGCCTGAAGAGACTTAGATGTAGAAGTTTGTGTCTGCTCCACATATACTCTGGACTGTCTGTGGTGACCAGTGATAAACCAGCTGCAGTCCCAAAACCTGTGTTACACAGCTAGGTCTAGAGGGATCTGTGGATTTTCATACTTGTATCTTTATCCCTGTTGTACTTTCTACCCGCTCTCTATTTTTAAGAATTAGTTGTTCTCCAGAAACTTTCAAGTAGTAAAATAATCTCTCTCAGATTAGGAACAACATTAGAGAGTAGAAGCTGTATAGTAGAAGAATGCATATGACGAACAGTGTAGGGAACAAAACCGAAACAGCCATGGAGGGTGTAGCTATTGCTCAGATTTTTTTTTTTAACTGCTTTAACAAGGTGGTGGGACAGAGCATTTGTAGGTAGGTGACCTAAGCTCCTTCTCTCTTACCCTTCTTGTCCTTGTTTGCTGTGTACTTTCAGTGATCAAAGGTGATATTAGTAATACCATAAAGAATATCTGCACACTATGTTATTTTAAAAAAATAGTGTATGAAAATAGCACAGCATGACTAAATATGAAATAAAAATTCAGCAGTGAAATTACGTGGCAGTGAACTGGTCATATTCAGGGTATGAAGTCTTCCTGGATTCATTGTAAAGGCCAGCTAAATTATAAGAGTAAGGAATGATATAATTTCATGAAGGTTTGGAAAATCAAACTTATAACTGTGTTCATATGAAACAAAACATTAAACCTCTCAACTCTCATAATGCATGTAAATTAACTGTGATTTACAGGGATAGACCTACAGTATGAAATACCTGTACATCATTAAGGCTTCCCTTTTAATGTCTTATTTTTTTGCTATGTATAACATAATCTGAAGTTTTGGTGATTTCTGATGCATGTTTGCTTCATGCCTTTCACTGCTTCAAAGAGAACCTGAAGGAGTATTAAGTAAAATATCTTAGATGAAAATACTCATCATCTGCTCTAAACGTAGATTAGCCTACTAATAATCTCCTTCTGCCAGCTTCAGTCAACTAATGGCCCTTAAATGCTGAGACATAATTAGCAGTGCATATTTAGTGAGCAGGTGTCAGCTATGTATAATTGAACCATGCATGCACCAAATATTAAGAATGAGCCTAGTCTAGCATTTCTGATTGCATGGCTTAAATTCCACTTGATTTCAGCAAAAAATTTTAGACTTATTTCTTGAGAAGCAAGTGTCAAATGAGCCCTGGAAACTGTAGAAATGTCTGACAAAAATAGAGATTTCAATATTTATCACATTTTCTTCCACTTAAAGAGGATGGTGAGGAGAGGAAAATGTAGTTCAATTTCTTGCAAAACTTCATGTCTCTGGATTTGATCAGCTGTCTTAAGGACTCTTTTCCTTTGTAAAGAGAGTATAGTGAGAGTTTTCCTTTTTTTTTTGTTTGTTTGTTTGGGTTTTTTTGTTGTTGTTTTGTTTTGTTTTGTTTTTGTCTCCAGTAATTTAAAGTTGGTGCAGGTGAATTATAGGTATTTCTTAAATTCAACTTAATTTCTAAACACTTCAGGAATATTTTAATAGACAATTAGAGATATGCCAAAATGTTATCTGAGACACCATTCAACAGTGCAGTGGGTAATCACGGTATTTTAAAAGTCACTGAAACCATTGATATTTGTAATTAAATGGCATTTTCTCTACATTTGAATGACCAGATCTGCATATCCAGTTGATTTTTTCTTTAATTGTTCAGTTTCTTTTGGAAACAGCCATAAATGAGTGTAAAATACTTAGAGTTTGTTTGGCTTAGCTAAGCATTCTTTTTTTTTTTTTTCCTTTTCTATCTTTTTTGGCAGTTGAAATTAGAATGATTTTGTTTCTGAGCAGATCTTTACATAGTCACTTTGTGTTATGTAAGTGCATCAAGGACTGGCTGAACAGAGTGTTTGAGAAAAACAAAATAGTTAAAAGCATGGTAAAAGATAAAAAAGTCGCATGAATCAGTAATCTGAGTCAGCTCTTCATGGGAGGGAGGTGCTCTAAGTTAAGGTAATTTCTTCACACGTGATTTTAGAATTAGACAGGGATTCTAGATGCACAGTATTGGGCATTCTGACTTTTAAATACAGTCTCAGATGGACTGGTGGAAGATAAGAAAGATCACACAGTGACTCAGGAGGATATGGGTTTTCTAATCTGTTCAGTCACTTGTTTTAGGTTGATTCTCAAGCTAAACAGCTTGACTGATGTGCTTTTCATATAAAACTGTCCTTCTAACTTTAATGTTGTCTTATAATGGGTAATTTCAATTTCATAAGCTTCTTATGCTTAAGTTCTGTCCATCAATGGCCCTTAGGATAGACAGCATTTTTTACTAACACTGTTGTGTGGGGCTATTGAGATAATTCTCCAAAACAGCAATGATCGACTAAAATACAGTTCATCAAGTAAGAGCTGATAAAATAGGTTTAATATCTTATCTTTATTTCTGGAATTCAGCATTATTGCTTTCAAAATTCCTGCAGGCTTGGGCTCGAGATTGGCAGTGTTGGCTTACTGAGCTTAGAAACATAGAGTGCAGAGTTCTTGGGAAAATTCTTGGTACAAAAAATGACAAAAATTCAGAGAACTAGTACAGTCACTTGTGTGAAGGTGAACTTTGAATACTTCAAAGATGTTCTACACCTAAGTTGTTTCTGCAGATTCTACAGAACATTTGCGGATTGTGAATTTAGAAAAACTTACAAGCACACAGAAATGCAGTAAAACAGTACCAGGGCTCAACGGCATTCTTGTGGTTTCTTCCTCTAAATATGATAAATTCGATGCTGCTATTTTTTTTAAATGGGATTTATGCCTTTATATAAGTTTCCTGAAGTTTGTGATTGTGACACACTACTGCAGACTTCCCTCATAAACTCAAAGGAGGTCATATTCTTCTCAAAACTGATGTTCTTGATTCTAGAAGTTGGTGTATGTATTTTCTGTGGGAAAAAGCACATGTGTCCTACCATATATTTTGCTCTTTGTAGGAGCAAAAAATTCACTAGCAGAGAGAATAATCACAAGCTTTATTTTATTCCGCATTCTCTGTCAGAACAATTAGGTGTTTTTCACCACCTTTTTCTCTGTGCCTTCTGATTAATATTTTTTAATTTCACTGACAGAATTTTGTCAGACACTTGAAATACTGCACATACTTTCTGTGATTATGCAGCACTTACATTCATATCTTATTTTACTTCTTTTTGACACCCCCCTCATTCCCCAGGTGCTTCTGTATCCCCACTACTGTTTCTATAGAATCATGAGTGGAGAAGCAAATGATAGTTCTTGTTAGTATAGCAGGAAAAATTATCCTGATGCATTATTCTAGTCCGATTTCAGAGTCCAAGACAAATACTAAAAAAATAAAAAGAAGCTTAGTCCCACTCTCAGTGGAAATCATGTTGAAAAATTCTGTATTTCAGCAGCAATGTGGTGCAAGTGATGAGTTGGAGCAAGAGGTGCCAAGTTAATAATGGTGTGCAGACTTGAGCTGATGTCTGTCTTGAGAGTATGACTATAATCATGTCAGGGATGCAAATTATTATGAGTACAGAATCTTTGTGCTGGAACGCACAACACATATTGTAATGTTTAGGTGGGGTGGGTTATAAAGCTCCTTTTGATACTGTGTATTGATTCCAGACTCTCTTAGAAATCAGCACTAGAAACCTAAACCAAATGCATGGCACATCTTCAATCCAGAAAAGTATTTAATCCTAAAGCACCTGAATGTCATCTACATCTACAACAAAAATGATGAGTCTGGAAAAAAATCTCTAATTCTGATACAAAGTTTGTGTGTTCATAGTGCTAGTGGAGAACTTCTGAATTTATGAAAAAGTTGTGGGATTTGAAACAACATATTCACAAATATTTCCATTGCTGGACCGGCTATAAATTTTTATAACCAGATTCCAGTATTGGTACTGTATTGCACTACTCTCATCAGGCTACTTGTCAGTAGGTGACTGGAAAACTGATACTCCATCAGCTTCTGTCTGAAGTAGGAGGAGCACAGCAGATCCACCCACTCCGTGTATGTGAGCTGTGAGACCTGGGTTCTCCTTCAGCCTCTGTCACTGGCCTGTCACAGCAGTTTGTAGCTCTGTTGTGGAGAAAGAGCTTTCTGGGGTCTCTCTCACAGCTGAGAGGCTGAGAGTCTTATGCAGAGTGCCATGGTTGTGACTTTCCAGCCATGTCTGTAACATAAAAAACATTAAGGGTATACTCTTACAGTGTTTATTTACTGAGGTGCTATCAGTGAGACAGCTAACTAGAGAGTCCACAGGAAGGCTTATGTTGGATTATTTAGAAGTTACTGAAGTTACTAGAAGTTAGGCTTTTGAAATGGCACTTTCTCTTTTAAGTGCATCAGGGTGATAGAGCCAGTTTAGAAATACTTCATAGCATTTGAAGTGGTGGGAGGAATGCAGGTTATGAAATTATTTGGGTGTCTCAAATTACAGTAAAGATGTAAAACTCGTGCGGCATCTGTATGAGCAGACATCATTTAAGTATATTCCCCACTGGAGAATATGCTGAATGGAGCTAGAGGAATGCTTTTTGAGTAATGCAGAAGAAAGCTTGTGACTGATTTTTCTGCAGTTTGCATTTCTGTAGCGCTGAACAAGATGTGTCATAAAGAAATGACTCTTGAATTTCCTGCAGTCATGATAATAATTTGGCTTCTCTTTTTAGTATCTTTCCAAAGTAAAGAAGCACAATAAAAAAAGCTGTAAATGTAGTAAGTGACAACAGCTGAAACAAGTTGTATTAAAGCCTAAAGGTTCAAGTGAAAAGTAGAAAAGGCCTTACACACATCCTTTAGCACCATTGTCCTCAGTAAATTTCACCCTCTGTTATGTCTTAAATANTTTTTTTGGGTTTTTTTTTGTTTTGTTTTGTTTTTTGTCTTGGTATAGAACAGCTGAGTTTTGAGTGTGTTCTGTGGTGCTGATAATTTAAAATTTGTTCCTCTTTTTCCCCAGTGACTTTGGAGCAGTCTATTTGGAATTGTTGTATTTGCATGCATATATAACCTGCAAGTTTATTTTTAAGTTAAACCCAAAGGAATTTAAAAAACTCAGTGTCTCTATAACGACAGGGATTTTGCAAGTCTGTGTTTATGAAATGAAAGTTATTGCTGGGATTCACATTTTTCATTGTGGGCTCCCTGCTTTAGATTGTCTCCAAACATCCGCTGTCCACAGTAGTCTCCTACCACTTCTTCAGTATGGCTTCTTTGGGGGGTTTATGCTCAGCAATACAGACACACTCAGAAGTACAGCATTTGTTAGAATGAGATAAACATCTGTATCAGTCAGTGAAGTCACACAGCAGAACATGTGTGTGAAGATGACAGAAGAATCTGTTTTGACAATTGGGGGATTTTCTGGTAATTACTGATGGGTAGATTTCTGTAAGAAGTTTGTAGTTGTTTGTGTTCCAAGAGAACATGAACCTCAGGCTGAGCTTGACATAGAAGCACAGGCTGCTTTTTTGGTTTATACTACTTTTTTCCTCTGAGACCGAATTTATGCCTTGAGTGATGCAGATGTAATATTTCAGTTATGAAGAGCTGCTGATTAACTATTAACAACAGCATGCCAGAGCTGAATCTCTTCTAAATTGTGTCCACCTTTACTCAGAAACATTGGGATAAGTTTAGATGCAGCATGGGGCTTAAAGATTTCCCACAGTCTGAATCATTCGAAGCCAGTGGGAATCAGTGCTCTTTCAAATCCCACAAGAAACGTATATTTTGATTTAAGAGCTAGACAACCTTGTAAAAATTTGGCTCTGCATTTCTCCCTTACTGTAATAAAGTAAATGAGTTACTCTGGGACTTGCTTGCAGATTGTGTCAGTGGGTGTCTCTTGCAGAGAGTGCACTCTGGGTGAGTAAGCAGCTGGTGCTTTCAGTGGTGAAGACAGTTTTTCAGTGATATCTCCACAGAAGAGTTATCTGCAGTTCTTGCAGAATTTATCTGGTTTTCTTCCCCTCCACACAATGCCTATCTGATACAGTTTTAATACTGCTTTCAGTGCAGTCTTTCTGGGACCTATAGACTGAGACCTGCAGTCTGTGAAGTGTGAAGTTGCAGGTTAAACTTCTGGCAGAAGTCTATTCTGCACTGTGCACAAGTCATCTGACTGTACCACAGGAAGCCCTGGATGTGGACAAGGAAGACTCAGTGATGTACCAGAAGTAAACAGTTGTACCACTGTAGGAATTCCTTTATGGTTCTGAAGTTGGGCCCCTCCTGCTTGGGATAAATTTATTCAGTTATCTTGACACAGTAGCAAAGTGCTTCATTTAACTCCACCATAGAGGCACACCCATAAGATTAAATGCTCTTACTTCCACTGCTCCACCTTCAATATGATTTTTGCAGGTACACATACTTTTTAAAGCATGATAGTGCTGGCTTTTCTCTATAGAAGAATGTCTCTGAAGGGAAACACACTAGATGTATGCCATAATTTTGTGTTTCATTGGTTTATTACTGCCTTTCAATACAGTATCTTAGATAAGATTTCTTGACCTTCCTCCAGGAACCTTATAGCTGATTTGAATGAAAATGGATTGACTTTAACCTGAATGTATGCATGCTGACTCCTGGTTATGCTTTCAATAGTGTGGCATCAGAGTGAAAGCCAGGTTTTTGGTTGTGTGCTGCACCATCTCTTCACTCACTCCTTGCAGCTCTTGCCATCAGTGGAAGTGATATGTGGCATCTGTGGAGAAGGGCAGAAGCGATTTGCCCCTTGAATGTAACCTTGGCTTCCAGATCACAGTTGGAAATGAGAAGTTTTTGCCAGGCACTTGGTGTGAAGAACAGAGAATCCTTCCAGATCTCCTTGGGAGCGGAATTTTATCCATTCTGAATGTTGTCATCATTCCTGGGTCAAGTGCAATTGCAAAAGGCTCAGTGACACCATCCCGATCACTTTCACAAGAAAAGAAGTGTGTTTATTTACTTGTGTAAATAAGCTGAAATCCTGTGTATTTATGTTCTCGTTTCCCTGAGATCAGTTTCAAATTTTGTTTTCTGCAGAGCTGAACTTCACTGTTACTTCATATAAAAATTAATATATTTCATTTGATACTTGGAGTCCTTCAATACGTAATCTCTTACAAGGGTTTTCAGTGACCTTGCAAATCATGCAAGTTGCTGTGCACAAACTATTTTCTTTTGCTTGTTGTGATAAAACTTATTTCAGAAGGTAAAATTCCCTGATTACCTCGTTCAATATTTGTATATTATTTACCCTTCAAGACTGTAAAGACTCCAATTTCCACAGCTATTTTTATGACTGCATGTTAATTAGAAGAGAAACAGAACTTCTCAAAGAGGGTTTTTTTTTTGTTTTGAGACTGTTACTCAAAACCTTGGTTGTTCTAATTTCCATTTATGTCTTTCAGGGTTTTTATTATTTTGGGAATTTTCCTACTTTGTTAACCAGGAGTACAGCTCTGTGTATAGTGAATGTGGCACATATGAAGTAATGCAGACATTGCAGGGCAAGCCAGAAAAAAAGTAGCCCTTGCAAAATATCCTATACAGCTATATTATTGCTATACAAATCAGGTTTTGTTTTTTTTTTTGAAAGGATACTTGTAGAGGGGGGAAGGAGTATGTTCTTTAGTGATATGAATCTAAAGGAAGGAGGGGAGAAAAGGCCCTACCTTTGCCATGAGAGCAGCCTGATGACACCAATGCTATTCTCTTTGAGGAAGCAGCAGTGCCCAATTCTGGTCTGTTCTTGAGGGATTATTTCCTACCCCTACTTCAGAGTGAACAGAGGTGGGTTTTTTTTCCTTCTTCTACTTGCTGCCACAGGCCAAAGGCTTACTATAGCCAAGAAGGCCACCTCCAGCGGTGAAGTCTGAACTTCCCATGGCTATGTGGAGTCCAGGTGTGTAGCTGGACGGAAAGTACTTCATCAGCCTCTCAGCATGAGGAAGGGAACCCTTTGGCCTCAGCTAGAGCTGGGGGCTAGTGGTGTACACTTGGTTTTGGACAAGCCTTTTAGGCTGGAGCCTGTATAGGCAGCACTGTCTAGAGCTGAGACTGTGGTGCAGCCTAGCCCAGCTGTGCTAGCAGCTGGATCAGTCTTGGGGTGTATTGCAGAATGCTCTGTTTACAGATGAGAAGTGTCTCAGGCTGGATTTAGCAGCCACTCAAAGAGCTTGTATTGAAGATTTACTCAAATACACTTATTTCATTGAGGCTTAATAGCACCAGAAGTTTGTGGAGGCCATTAAGTGTGGATTTAACATGGTTTAAATACTTCAACACATTTGGGTGTATTTCACAATTCTGAGGTAAATGGAGAAAGTATGTGTTCTAAAAGCATTCCACAAAAGAAACAAGAAAATGAGAATTCTTGCCAGTAATTCTGTTACCAGAAACCACGATCTCCCTTTTCCAACTTGATGCAAGAAGGCCAAAATGCAGTAAAAGCACTGGGAAAATGGACTGAACTAAAGTAAGAGCTTTTGCAGCAAGCCCTGCCAAATGGGTGTGAACTGGAAAATTTCCAGTCCATTTTGTTGCTTAACTGCTTGCATTTTGGTCTGTTTTGTGCAGTGTCCCAGAAGTGTCTCTGCTTTGAATGATCAGTGCGCTGACAACCTGATACTTGTCTCTGTATCCTCTCTGTTCAAATTCTTTAATAGAAGTTTCAGTTGAAAAATTTCCTGGTAGGCAGACTTATCAAACCATAGTGGATTTCAGTTTATGCTGTGGCTGGTTGCAAACTGGCAGATGCCTGTCTTCATGATTTAATTCAGTTCATAAGAAATTATATATTCCTTATCTATTATGAATTGAAGATACTGATTCGCAGAGACAGAGAGATGGGGTTGTTCAACATGGAGAAGCAAAGACTTCAGGGAGACCTCATTGCAGCCTTTCAGTACCTTAAGGGGGCATATAAAAAGGAGGGAGAGGGACTTTTTATATGGGCAGATAGTGACTGGAAAAGGGGGAATGGTTTTAAACTGAAATGGTAAAACTGGTTTTCAAACTGAAAGAGGGCAGGTTTAGAGTAGATGTTATGAAGAAATTCTTCACTCACCAGGTTGGTGAAGCACTGGAGCAGATTGCACCAAAGTTGTGGATGCCCCTGTCCCTGGAAGTGTTCAAGGCCGCTTTGAATGGGCCCTGAGCACCCTAATCTAGTGAGTGGCATCCCTGCCCAAGGCAGCGAGGTTGGAATTAGGTGAACTTTGATGTCCCTTCCAACCCAAACCATTTTATGATTCTGTGATTTAGAGCTACTGCCATAGCAATTTCAAGTACTTTTGCAGTAGGACTGTCTCAGACTTCTAACACTGAAAGGCCTAGTTGACATGGCACATTTTCAAATAATCCTGAATGCCAATAAATAAATACGTGCAAGATGACAGTTACTGCAATATGCATATCAATATCAGAAAAGAGAATTACCCTCCTGCTAAGAGTATACTGCTGCCTTACTCTAGCTGCAGTGCTAAGTAGGGCAAGAAGATCATAAAATCCATTTTTCTGTGCACTTACTTTCATAAAGTAGGACTGCTGGAAGAGTTGAGAATATTGTATCCTTTGAGATGCAGTGCCATGGCAGCTTAAGTGGATGAGAAACTGGACTAACACGCTTCTCCCTGGTGCTGCTTTCAGTGTTCAGAGAATTACGTGATGAGGTAGGTCATGGAGCTGGCCTGATTGCTGACTCACTCCTTTACTTCCTTCTGGTTAGCCTTCTGTTGAGTAAGTTCTGTGAGCTGAGCAGGAATTCCAGAGGACAAAGCAAAAGCAGGACTGCAGCAACCTGTGTTGAGATTGCCTAAAGGTGTGGTTTCATGTTATTCTTGATCTTGTCTCCTTGTGGGTTGCCTCATATCCTTTCCTCTTCCGGTCAGGGTGGGTAAGGAATGTGTTTCGTGCTGGCTGTGCCAGCTGTTTGTCCTCTCAGTCTGATTTTTTTCAGATACTTTCGGTTTACAGGAAGATTTGAAAACATTGTCTGATCTTTGCTCTGTATTACAACAAAAACTTGAGGACTTATCCTAAAGTTCAAGGATTCTGCCACCTGAATTGAAATTTTGACTCCATCTTTGCATGCAAATGAGTATTTGTGGTGTGGTGTCTTATTCTTAAGTGGAGCACCCAAGATTCATAGGTGCTCGTGGTCGAAACAAAAGTCAGAGGGTCTGCAAAAGTTTACAAAATTTCATTGGATTATACACTTGCCATGAAAATTAGTATGTTAGTCCACTGTCTCCCAGTATAAGCAACAGTAGTGGGTTTTGGATAAAGGGGTCGAGTGAAAAGGAAGAGAGAGAGATGGGTTAAAGAGGGAGAGAGAGGAAAAAAGAAAGAGAGATCAGCAGTCCTGACTCCAGCGTTGATCCAGCTGATGGTGTGGCCAAGGTCCTGGGATGCACACACACCTGGGCTTTGTGGGGGTACCTTTTAATAGATAAATTTTCTCTGCCCTGGAGATAAGTTTCTCACTTTCTATGCAAATTAGTTATCATGCTCAGTCCATTCTTTTAGACCTTTCTGGAAGTGAGTCAGAGTGCTTTGGGAGTCTTTGGTGGTCTTGATCCCCCCCTATAGTCCATGCCTGCTTCTTTACCTCACTACTGCTTTTGCACTGTACTGTGTTGTGCTTATCTCCAGGAGCCAGAACAAGGACGTTTGTCCCGGAAAAATGCTGCCCTACCTCTATATGGCCCCCTTCTCCAGCCACATCCTGTTCTTTCTCACAACAATCCTTGGTTGGCTCCACAGTTATCCGGCTATTGGTGTTTGGAGACATACACATTAGTCCCCTTATCTTCTAGGCTTCTACACATGGATACCAGAGTTCAGTGGCCTATGCTGTTAAGCTGTTATCACTTCTGGCATGCTTTTGGTCTGTGCCAATGAGTAGAGCCTCAGTAGAATTCCCAGTGGCCTGTCTGAACCGAGCAACCTGAGGCTAAGAGAATTTAAGACTGATGTAAACGATTCCAAACCACTTGGTCCTGATGCAGAAGTGGGACCTGGGGCATGTTTAATCAGTCAGCATTACTTTACTGGTTTCCTAGCTGAGGTGTAACAAGTGTGCTTCTTTGAAGCTTTTGTTCAGAGCTGAGGAAGTGCAGCTGCAGTGCTGTATCTATTCAGGAAGATGGGTTAAAGATACTGCATTTGTGAATGCACAGTTCCAGCACCTGTCTTAGCTTCCAGATTCACAGTCTTTCCTGAGGCCCTTAAACTGAATTAAGGGCAGTGAGTAGCTATTGCAAGTCTTAGGCCTCAACAGTCATTCAGCAAATGACCTGCTAATATGTGCTTTTTGTTGAAAAAGAATCTTTCAGATTCATCATATAGAACTAGATTGCAAGTACAGCATTCATGCATCCTTTCCAGCCTGGATCATCAGTTTCTTTGTATCTGCATGAAATGTACAAAATGTTACAACTGAATATGATGTAAAAATTCCATTTTCCATTTTAATACATTTGATTTTTC
>VYZQ01065321.1:0-12662 GCA_013400655.1 Mystacornis crossleyi
TACCATTCCTAAACCACAACACTTCCCCATAGCAATTCCAATAAATTAGCACTTTTGTGTCAAAGATCTGCCAGGAAGAAACCAGTAACACCAACTTTCTCCTATTATTCATAGGTGCAAGATATAAAGATATCTGCTAGAAAGGCAAAGTAAATAAGGAAATTTTCCTGTATAACCTACTTGCAGTTCTATTCCAGAAGAAGGTAACCAGTAGGTGCATATATTTGTCAATATCCTAGCAATTTTAA
This sequence comes from Mystacornis crossleyi, assembly GCA_013400655.1. Taxonomy (NCBI): domain Eukaryota; kingdom Metazoa; phylum Chordata; class Aves; order Passeriformes; family Timaliidae; genus Mystacornis; species Mystacornis crossleyi. The sequence goes on from VYZQ01065321.1 coordinate 249, forward strand.
CAGTAACTGGAAACTGTTCAAAAAAAATGCGCCTTTCCAGGACATGGAGCTGACAGGCAGTGGGGATGTAACACTATCATCTTGACTTCCATTACAAGCTAAAGCCTTCTCTTCCAGGCAGCTTTTAATCAAAATTTGCATTTAACATTACATGGTAACACTCACCAATTTTTAAGTCTTTCAAACTATGTTGTCACCTGTTACTCGTACAGAAAACTTTTGTTGTAATTCCTTCTCCTTTTCCAAATTCAGATACTTTTAGCAATAAGAGATCTCCTGAAATTAGTTATGAGCGGTTGTTTTCAACTGGATATCTACCCTGTATAAAATGACATTTTTTGCTAGAAGACTGGACAGCACAATCAAGGCCATAGAAAAGCTTATCACTAGGTGAAAAGTTGAACTTTCAGTTGAGGAATATTCAGACTGAGGTACAAGGACTGAAGAGCCATACAGAGCTATATCAGCAGAGCACAGAAAACAAATATGAACCCACTAAGGCAGACAATGAAAGCAAATGCAGAATCGATAAAAATGAAAGATTATATTAGTCAGAAAAATGGGAATGAGAAAGAGAAAACAAATGAAAGGCTGCTTTAAAACAGAATTATTCTAATTAATAAAACAGAAATCCATTTTCATCTTCAAAATGTGTCAAAATTAAGGAGGGACTGGCACTTTGCTAAAACTATCGTATGAGGCTAGTTTAGCTGGAGCTACAAGCAAATCTACAGTCAAAAGTTAAATAAATTTTACAGAAATAAAGAAGTCCAACTCTTCTGATTTTTTAGAACTAGCTCTTAGTAATTGAGTAGTTCCTTTCACATGCTCAAAGAGATACTCCTAAAGAAGTGTAAATTCAAAGACTGAGATGTTATTTACAAAGTACAGGTGACACCCAGCCACAGGCTGCTCCAACAGCCCTGAGTCAAACACCGAATATCTTACTGAAGTAACTCCATCACTTCCAAAGTACTTATAATAAAGGCTTTATTAACCAGAGAACTCCTTACTGTGCATTACAAAGTTCATGTGCCATTATAACTGTTTTCTGCCAGCAGAGAGTTGGCACTACTTCAAGAATAGATGCAATGTCTCACAAAAAAAAAACAAAAACCAATGCTGTCAAAGTCCTTAATTAAAAGGAATGACTGAAACAGTGCGACAAATAAGACAATAAGCAATTTTCAGGCCAAAGCCTTCCCATCCACTTACCTAACCTACTCAAAGGGCCTGAGACCACTTCCCAGGAGGTGCTGATAAACTCACCGTCAGAGCCAGCAGTTTTCCATAGGTGAGATGGGCTGGGATGTGGTCGCTCTTGGATCGCAGTGACTCCACATACCAGTGCTCTGCTTCTGGCAGCCGGCTCATTCTCATATAGGCTTCTCCTGCAGGGTCAAACAAATGCTAGTGAGAATGCCCAAGATTTCTCAAGGCTTTCACAATTCATTATCTCATAATTTTTTATATTTTAAATGTGCAGAGATCTTGAAATATGCGAAGTTATTTGAACACTTGCAATCACACCCACAGAAAAAAAGCCTTGAAGACACTTGAGTGAGGAGACTAAGCTAAGGCCTTATTAGGGCTGAAATAGTGCAGTTGAGATGAAAACTATTGTTGGAACAGAATTGCCAAAGAGAGCTCCAGCTGCTAGGTTTTAGTCAAAAGTCTCAAAGTAACAGAAATTTTACCTCATCTACTTTAGAAAAGCTACTTCTTTTCCATCACTCTACATTGCAAAGCATGGAATAGCAGCAAGAACATGGAAATCTTGCATTTAATCATAATAGCTCAAGAACATAAAATTTGCTCTAAAAACTAGGTAAGTTTAAGAAAACAATCTTGAAAATATATTGGAGGGAGGGACAAGACAATAAAAAAACTAATCTCTGAATGTAGTTATATTAGGTCATCTGCCACAATTTGTTTAAATTAAAACATAGCATCCATTATTTTAAAATTGCTAGTCTTAAGAAGTCACGTACAAAATGACCAAAACTGGACATTTTTCAAAGTGAAATCCTTTACTATGAGAGGGTGAGGCAGGCAATGTTGAAGAACAATAGACGAATGGGATGTCAGAAAGCCTGCTATAGTATATGTTTTAATGTATATTATATATTAGTGTTATACAGGTAATTGTAGTCATGAAGTTTCTGAGATAGAGTTTAGCATGCACAGCAAGACAGTCTCTTTTTTCAAAAAGCAAACAAATTTCTCAAAGGTTGGAAAACAAGTATGAAATGGTGAAGAATAACAGCTTTCAGATTAATACTCTGCACTTACACAGCTCTTTCACAAGGGCTCTGGATATAAACATGCCCTTGCCTAAGTCAATGACAGTCTGAAAATGCCTATTGAAGATTCAGGATTTCATCATCCCAGCAGCTGATCCATTTCTAATAAATGACTAAGTATCTTCCAAAAACTGTGAAGTCACAGTTTATCAATTGCTACTACTGGAGGGTCAAGAGATTATACCTGACTCAAGTAAAGATCAGCTAAGTCTGTCTCCAGGTGAGTCACAGCCACCAGTTCTGCATTACATGGAAATTAATAACTGTGAATGCATCAGGGAGACAGAGGGACTAAAGTTCTTTATTCAAGATTGAAGCCAACTACCACACCCCCAAAACTTGGAGAAAAGGATTCTCAAAGAGGAAAAATAAGTAACTCATACCATGGGAGCTAATTTATCTCTTTTCTTGAATATTTACAGAGGCTATGGAAGATTTTCTTCATGAAAGAAAACTGGACAAGGCCAAGTCAGATTTTTTTTTCTGTCTTTGCCACCAGAGGAAAAGGATCCCAGGCAAAATGCAGCACATATGTTTTGAGTTTCAGGAGTCAGGGTGTGGTGCATGCAAAATGACCAAACTTCAGCCCACAGATAAAATGAGCATGATGTGGAGTCAGAAGTCATGCTGAGCCAAGGCTAAGGGAAACCAAAATGATTGTTATGAACAAACAGACTTTTTTTCCAAACAGGTCTGCTGTTTTTAGAGGCTTGCACCCCTGTTTGGAAAAAAGTCTATTTGTTCTAAATCAAAGATCTACATAGCATTCTGTACTCATGCACTGGTCTTGGATATCTGATTACACACACAGAAGCACTCAAGTAATTCTGCTGCTGCTTAGGGCCAAACTAAAAGAATAATTCCCTCAAAAAAAGTCCAGGCTAAATTAAAAAAAAAAAAAAAATCTAAACAGGTAAANTAATTCTGCTGCTGCTTAGGGCCAAACTAAAAGAATAATTCCCTCAAAAAAAGTCCAGGCTAAATTAAAAAAAAAAAAAAAATCTAAACAGGTAAGAAACCCCAAAAGAATATGAACATCAAATTCAGTGATACTAACATCACATATTATTTTTTCACTATGTCAGCACTCACAAGTCAGTGACATAACATTACACCTTATCTGCACAAAACAATGTCATAAAATGTTGAAAGGATGGAAGAAGCCAGAAGCCAAGCTATATGCTCCTCTCAACTCCTCTCCCTAGCTGCACGTTTTATGGCAGAATGTTTAATTATTTGATTGCATGCTATTTTTCCCACAGGCCCCTGCTTCATTAGCATACAGGAAATGAGGAATCCATATTATCCTTTTCTTTTCTTCAAGCGGAAAATTTCACCCCAACCTGTTACAGCTTGGCAGAGTTTCAAGCAATTAACAACAAGATGCTTTACGAAGTAATGTAAGCAGGCATGAGAGATGGAGGTATTATCGGTAGGTAGTAAAAGTTGAATGGACTGCCAAATTTCAAACGGATCCAAGGTTCTCATCTATTTTTCGTGATGGATTCTGATATAAGAAGAGATTAAAAACTTTGGAGTACTTGCAAATACAATTTTTAACAGGTTTTAAGAGCTCAACTACTTCACAAACGAAACTAAAATTTTGAGGACATTTCTGAGTGGGGCACCTAGAAATGAAGCTACAGTACATCACTCTAAATATCAAACTGTAAAGAAAGAAACTTTATTCCCCTGAAGTTCACAGATGAAATCTGGGAGGAGCTGTTGACTTCCATGAAGGCAGGAAGGCTCTGCAGAGAGACCTCAACAAATCAGAGAGATGGGCAATCAGCAACCATATGAAGTTGAACAAAGCTAAGTGCCAGATTCTGCACCTGGGATAGGGCAACCCCAGATGGATGGACAGACTGGGGAATGAGACGCTGAAAAGCAGAGCTGTGGAAAGGGTCCCAGTCGACAGAAAGCTGAACACGAGCTAGCAGTGACCTGGCAGCCAGGAGGGCCAACCCTGTCCTGGGAGGTATCAGGCCCAGCACCACCAGCCGGGCAAGGGAGGGGCTTGTCCCGCTCTGCTCTGCGCTGGGGAGGCCTCACCTTGAATATTGTGTAAAGCTTTGGCCACCACAATATAAGAAAGATGTTAAACTATTGGAGAATGCTCAAATGAGGATAAGGAAGATGGTGAAGGGCCTTGAGGGGGAGCCATATAAGGAGCACCTCAGGTCATGTGGGCTGCTCAGCCTGAAGGAGACTGAGAGGAGACCTAACTGCACTTACAACTTCATTTGGAGGGGAAAACGATGGGCAGGCACTGATGTCTGCTCTGTGGTGACCAGTGACAGGACCTGAGGGAATGGCCGGAAGTTGTATCAGGGGAGGTTTAGGTTGGATATCAGGAAAAGGTTTTTCACCCAGGAGGTGTTTGGGCACTGGAACGGGCTCCACAGGGAAACGGTCAAAGCACCAAGCCTGACAGAGTTCAAGAAGAGTTTGGACAATGCTCTGAGCAACATGGTGTGACTTTTGGGGGTAGTGCCGCACAGGGCCAGGAGCTGGACGCAATAATCCTTGTGGGTGCCTTCCAACTCAGCTGATTCTGTGATTCTCTGACTCTTTGCAGGTAATTCTCTATAGCTGAACATTTTTTTCTGAGGAACCTGAATCAAAAATTCCTATGTTATAAGTAATTAGAACATAGATTACTATGGAATGAAGCACTGTTGGGGGTCTGTTATTAATTCCATCTTCTAAGAGGAAAAAAAAAAAGTTGAAAATTGACAACAGCTCCTACCACTGCCAAACTCAAAAATCAAGCAACGAGTAACTGAAACATTAATTCAATCAAGTGAATTCATGCATTAGACTGATGCAATTTAATAATAGCTATGCCAGCTTGAGATAATTTTCCAACAAAATGTCAGAGAAAACATGTATATGGATTGATTTCTGTAATAAAGGATGCATTTGTGTGTCTGAGATTAAAATAAGAAAAATAATATTTTTCATTTACAATCATGCATCCTTATAAACTTGCAACACAAATTATTTAGTCATTAGAAAGATAACAAGAGTGTCCACTGGCAGAAAACATGCAAACCAACACGTAAGCAGATTTCTATATTTACTCCAACAATTNCAACTCACCTGATTCTGTGATTCTCTGCCTCTTTGCAGGTAATTCTCTATAGCTGAACATTTTTTTCTGAGGAACCTGAATCAAAAATTCCTATGTTATAAGTAATTAGAACATAGATTACTATGGAATGAAGCACTGTTGGGGGTCTGTTATTAATTCCATCTTCTAAGAGGAAAAAAAAAAAGTTGAAAATTGACAACAGCTCCTACCACTGCCAAACTCAAAAATCAAGCAACGAGTAACTGAAACATTAATTCAATCAAGTGAATTCATGCATTAGACTGATGCAATTTAATAATAGCTATGCCAGCTTGAGATAATTTTCCAACAAAATGTCAGAGAAAACATGTATATGGATTGATTTCTGTAATAAAGGATGCATTTGTGTGTCTGAGATTAAAATAAGAAAAATAATATTTTTCATTTACAATCATGCATCCTTATAAACTTGCAACACAAATTATTTAGTCATTAGAAAGATAACAAGAGTGTCCACTGGCAGAAAACATGCAAACCAACACGTAAGCAGATTTCTATATTTACTCCAACAATTGCTTTTTCTGCAAAAATCTTTCAAATCTCATGCTAAAAATCTGAAAGATCACACACGGACACTTTATTAATAAAACTTGTCAAATCTGTAAAATTCAACAGACGTAACAATGACAGAGAAAGAAATTCATGGCAGTGAAAACCTTAAGACATAAATGATCAGTTATTTCCAGTCCCTAAACCCCTAACACACAGACATGTGCAGAATTGCCTGCACAATGAGTGGTGATAATAAATTCAGTAGATGACTGGAGTAAAATGGGACAAATCAGTAATTCAAAACTGTTTCCAGTTTTACAGGGGTTAGGTTCAGTTAATATTTTCTGACTTTTATGAACCCATTTCTTGGCTTATTCTACAAGAAAGAGCATATATTATTAAACTGTAATTCTCATTTCCTAATGTAGTGCAAGAAAAACATTAATATGCAACTGAAACACCATTTAAAGAAGTGCATAAAAAGTTCATTAACACTTCTATTAATACTTTCAAAGAAATGAGAAATGGGATACTTTTTAGCTAGATTTACACCCCATAATTAAAATCCCTACACTCAAGCAGATTTTACTTGCCACAGAGACAGACTTGCAAAACTACCGTTCACCAACAGTATTTTCCCATATTTCCTCAGAATCCTTGGAATTTAAAAATAATACTTCAAAATAAACAAAATGAAATAAACCTCCAAAAAAATAATAAACTAGCCAAAACCTCCCCACTAAAATCATGCCAGGATATTAATTATAATTATATTTGATTAACATAGCATTAAAATAATTAACATGTAATTAAAATAATTAAAACCCAATAACAATCATAATAAATATTAAATATTTATATTAAATAATGATGCTAATAAAAGATTAGCTTGCTAGCAGCCATTTCCCCTAAAGGCTAATATTTTACTTGATAATTACTTAAGTGGAATGTGCTTCTAAGAAAAATAAATTTAGAAAAAGGACACAAGATTTTCCAATACATGCCACATAATGTTAAAAGCAAAATTAGGTAGCATTTACATGAATATATGTTACCTGGTTCTAGAGTAACCTCTCATTTGTTGATTTCAGCCTTGGCAATAAATAGTTCTTTCAGAATCACAGAATAAACTAGGATGGGAAAGACCTTTGAGCTCATCAAATCCAACCTATAACCTAACACCACCTTGTCAACTAGACCATGGCACTAAGTGCAACATCCAGTCTTTTCTTAAACACCTCCAGGGACAGTGACTTCACCACCTCCCTGGGCAGCCCATTCCAATGTTTGTTCTGTTTCAGATGCATGTAGTCATACCAAGCAAAGGGCATATCCTGCCAGGGAGAATGTCAGACTTTCTGATCAGAAAGTACAATAGAACTACGGATGTAAAAGCACTGTACCTCCACAGGTTAAGGTACCCATACTTTCAGATTAAGAAGCTATGTCCCTCCAGTGGTCCTCCTTTTAGGACCCCAAAAGATATTGCTGAAAAGACAACTGAAAAATTATCTCCATAAAGGAGACAATGTAAGGGAAACCTGCCTTGCATCATCCCTATATTTATTAATTATCTGCCCCTCAAATTTATGGGTGGTAAAATTGTAATATAGAAAATATAAAATTTGACATGGACAAGACACCAGATGTCAAAACAGAAAGGAAGATGGAGATGCCCTTCGAAAAGAAAAATCTCTAATATATATATTCCATCAGGATTTAAATTTAATTTTTCCATCATTTCTTTGAATTGGGAGTAAAAACAAGTTGCCTTGGAAAATGACGGAGGCCTGCATCCCTGTCTGTCACAATACCACAAGGAGTTTGTGTCTTTGATAATGCCACCATGCAGCTTTCTTGTGCAAATCAAGACTGCAGATGTGCTTTACCATAACTGTACCTCTCTAGATATACGACTTCCCTGTTTTTTCCCTTCAGTACCAGTGCATAAAATAACATCATAAATCTGGAAGCACAGTTCAATGTTACACTATGCTGATGTCTAAGATATACTGCAACAGATTAACAGTTTTGGTTATAAATATGCAGTGCATGCACATCTTCCCCGAAACAGCTGAAGCATGTGAACATAATGAGCATCAAGTTCTGCATAGACCAAGCATATTTTGAGTGGATTTTTTTTCTTTTTACAGAATAATCTCCTTGAAGATTTCAAGGAAGGTATTGTATTTTATCAGGGTTTTTGATGGATAGGAGTCAATCCACATTTACTTTGGCTGAACAAATTCTTATAGGCCTCAGTTAGCCAAAGCTGGCATTATCTGATTTAATTAGACCTCTACGCTACTTCCGAAGGAAAATACCTAAAGTAGAAAACAGATAAAAATGAAGGGCAAAATAACATCAGTTGCAGCATGGAACAGCATGGATATTGCACAGCTGTTTCCTGCTGTACAAGGGCTTCCAGTGAAAGAAGTATACTGACAAAAATAGAGGCATTGATTGAGCCCACACAAGATAGGTAAATTCATTTTCATGCCAGTATACGTTTCTTTAAAACACTATTAAGAGAAGCACTTTCCATTAGAATCATACCTAACTGGGATCCCTGAAATCCAGTTTTAGTATTGGACCATATTTTTGGTCTGCAAATATTATGATTATACTTATTTTCATATGAAACCCTGCATGTTTAAAATAAAAATGCATTTCATCTTTAGAATCAGCTTTTTCAGACTATTAACTAAGAAAACTCAAGCATTTCACATTAAAATATAGATCAAAGAGATAAAACTAAGAAAATCTGGGAACCTGGGGAAAAAAAACCCAAACATGGTCTCAAACATTGAATCAATTAGCATCTCCAGCAATCCACTGTAATCTTCATCATACCCAGCTTGAATCCCTCAAAGCTAAGTGAAAAAACAGGAGACACTGCAATCAGATTAAAGATTCATACTTAGGATCACAGAATCACAGAATCATTTAGGTTGNCTGCCTACAGTTGTTGTGACCGAAGTGCAGGACCCAGCAATTCACTTTACTGAACCTCATACAATTGGACTTGACCCATCATCAATCCAGCCTGTCCAGGTGCCTCTGCAGAACCTTACTGCTCTCCAGCAGATAAATACTCCCAACCCAACTTAGTACCCTCAAACCCCTCATCCAGATCATCNCCCGCCACTCCCCTGGGCACCCCATTTCAATTCTTGACAACCTTTTCAGGTTGAAAATTCTTCCTGATGTCCAGCCTCCCCTGGGACAGCTTGAGGCCTTTTCCTCTTGNTACTGAGCCCTGCGGAACATCACCAGGGACTGGCTGCCAGCTCGATGCAGCACTTAGCCACTTAGCTTTGGACACCAAATATAAACTATCACAGTCTGCAAAGTCTCAGAGGGGAAAGGGTTAAAGTATCAGAATAAGAGTGGGAAGGGGGAGAGAAGGAAGCTCAGCATTTTATTCCCATCACCATTGGAGAAGACTCCATTCTTATTTCCATGGAACATATAATAAAATGTACATTTGAAAGAAAAAAAATACCCCTTTTCCATCCAAGCTAGTTTTAAAAGAAAAAAAAAAAANGGCCTCAGCAGTGCAGAGAACAGAGAGTCAATAACATCCCTGGTCCTGCTGGCCACACTATTTCTGATACAAGCCAGTATGCCTGGGCACGCGCTGGCTCATGTTCAGCTCTTGGTGACCAACAGGACCAAAGGACCCCAGGTTCTTTTTCTCTGGGCTGCTTTCCAGCCACTCTNCAATGTACACTTAGTAAGAAATGACCAGTAAAACTTCATGAGACGCATAGGAAGCACACTGATGACCTAAGCTTAGATAAGTGCAGGTCCCATACTCTGCCTAAGTTATGATGTGGGATAAGTATTTCACAGCTTAATCATCTTTGGATCTTATAAATTAAATCTTGCTCAGCATGCACAGTAAAACTATATCAAAGGGTTTCCTAGAGTTCTAAACAATATTTCAAAATAATTCAATAAGACTGCATCTAATGGGAGCAAGGGGCAAATGGGATAGGAGCCTTAACAATATTAACAGGTTTGTAGAAACAGCCATGTCCACCCAAAAGCATAATCAAGTAAAGTGATAGTTATGTTATAATCATCAAGACAGAAAGTCTCTCTGCATGCTAAGCCTTTGTACTTATGATACAAACCTCTGCACCAGATGTAAAATCTGGCTCCCCTTTTCTGGTCTGTACACTTGTGTATGATTTGTTTTCTGTCCATGTGCAATCCAGCAGATTCACAAGGAGAAATTTAAACTTTATTTGTGCATCATGAACTGTATTCACTCCTGCAATGTTAGCTTTTTCGTGACTCGCATTTCTCATTAAAAATGTTCGTAAGGCTTTGCCTGAAGTGCATTTCAAAAGAGACATTCAGATGTTAGTTAGCAAGGGCAGACATTTGTCTTTATGACAGTATCTTGCCAATCTAAACCTGAACAATGCCACCCCAACATCTTTCTTTTTACTGTTTGGTATTAAAATAAAGCCTCCATGGTCCACTTCACACCACTTAACTGTCAGGAGTATGAATTACTGTAGCAGGTGGGCTAGTGTGGTTTTAAAAGCAATGTAATACAATCAACTGTACAATATCAGATTTCAAGGAACGCAAAAGACATCTAGAGCAGAGGCTGATCCTTAAGCAATCCTAATATTGGCATGAAAGTGTTCAAGATCCCATAGGGACCATTTTATCTTTTGACCTCAGGCTTTAATTGAAACTTTAAACAAAATATATTACCTATTTAATACAGCTGAGCTGGACTCTGGCCTTTGTAGTGCAAGTTGCCATGCCAAGCAAATTAATCTGTGTAACCTTAGCATGCACTTTTTAATTTACATCAAAGCAATATGGTATACAGAAAATAAATACCAAGCCAACCTTACACAGCTTGTTAAATAATTATTTTGATTCTAGTTTTAGAGTTTTAATTTTTAGCTGTTTCGGGTTCTCCTAAGGAAAAAAAAATGGAAAGGTTTTATTTCTTGGTACAGAGCCAGAGAAACATATGGTTTCCTTAGCTGAGTTGTTGCACACCTGGCAAAATAAATCACAGCAACAGGAGACCAAAATCTTCCCTGCAATTTTTTCATATGCACAAACTTAGAACATCTGATGCCAGTATTACAGCCCTGTCTTTTGCACCATGAAAAAAAAATGCAAAGTCAAATGGATGCCTGCTTCTTGAGCCCTAATACTTCTTTTTCTCATTGAGAGGCAAGTTACAGAGTGTTTTAAAGGATGAGAGTCTGTCAGGAAGACTGACGCACCAGAGGAATGAGTCACTGGGCCTGTCAGAGCAAAAGGCCAGTAGAAGCAAGCACAGGAAAAGAAGTGTAACACAAACAGGGAAAGCAGGTGGTGCAAAGGCTTAGCACTGCTGGAGTGTTAATGCTACTGCACTCAGAGTGCTGGAGTTCAAACCTGATTCAGTTTAAACAGTTCATCTCCTGTTTATTCTCTTTCAAGTAGGTCATGTACATCATACAGGAGAAAAAAAACCTTCCAAGAAATCCTCAATTACAATAATGAGTAACTCTTAAAAATTAGAGGAAGCACTGTTTCCTTATATCACATGCCAATATGTGGCAATGTGTGCCACTCAACCAAGCAAAGAGATTGCCAGAGATCGGAATACGTTCATCACAAATAACAACCACAGCAGGTAATCCTCAAACTATGACTATTCTTGGATTTCACGATAAGCTGTGAAGACTATTTCCACATGTAAGGAGATGACGACAACTACTTCCTTCTGCTAATTCCCAAGCTGATGGGGAGCACGCCTCAGTTTCTCCCCCTTCCTCCCCAGCAATGAGCATACAAAAAGTGGACACAGCTCAGTCAGGTTTATGCAGTTGCAAGCATAGGACTGGCCTATTTCAGTTCCTCTAGTCTCCCTTTTAGAGGCATGAAGTAGGCAGACAAGTTTATGTAACACTCTTTATCAAAAAAAGTGTTATAGAGAACATATTTAATTTTGTCTTGAACAGCAAAACAGAAATAACACTCCAGGTGGCCTTGTGATACCTAGTGACACAGTATGAGCTGCAAAGCGGATGCACTCCTGATAATGGATGCGGTTGCCTTGTTCTCCTGTCACACACAAGCAAAAAGATGACTGAACAGGTATTTAGGATTTCTCTCACCCAACCTGAGTTACTAAATCTAAGTTAGTCATCTCAGCTCCTTTTAGAGGAGAAGTCTGCTTCCAGGGATTACATGTATAATCTTAAATAGATGTCTACGTCAGATGGGCTTCATTACTCCCCAGAGGTATGGGGTTTTTTCCACACTATAAAGCATAGCTACATAGCTCTGTCTTGTCATCTCAGGTAGGAGAGACTTTTTATGCAGTCATGTACACTTACGTAGACACATCCAGGACAGCTTTGAAGAAATCAGTCTGAGTCTTGTTAATATAGCTGCACTGCTTTCTGTTCAAGTCACTACCCAACTTTATGTACAAACTCTTGGTTTGCCTTCACA
>VYZQ01065328.1:0-12175 GCA_013400655.1 Mystacornis crossleyi
TTTGATTTTTCTTTTAATGAAAATACACTCCAGCCTTGCTATGCACGAAGGGATTTACCTTGAAAATTCCTTTCCTGTTGCATGGCCTTACTGTAGTAAATTTTGTACAAACTCACGCATCTTCCGTGTGGCATCTGCATGAGTACCCACGTTCCTGCAGAAAAATCTGCTCTGCTGGCACCTCTCCTTTCCCACACACTACTATGGAAAACGTAACTGTGCTCCTGAATCAAAGTCATGCTTGAAGTACAGCAGAGCTTCAAACCATGCACAAACTCCCCTCCCTTCAGCCTGGCTCTGACACAAGCTGGAACAGCCTGTTTACCTGAACACACCCAGGCAAGCCAGACAGAGGACAGCTACAGCCTGGAAGCCACACAGTACTTTTAGCATAACACTATGTACAAATTAAATTCAGTTTATCCAGCAGAACCAGCTGCTGGGACACAGCTCAGGGATTACAGCTGCACTGCATCTTTCTATCCTTGTCAACAAAAATCCTTCAGAAAAGCAGTTTCACACCATGGTGGGAATTTAAGGGGAGGGGAGATATCCTCAGCTGTGACCTCAAAGGAGTTTCACAAGGGAAGTGAAGTACACACAACCCACGGCATTTCAGAACTGCCCGTGAAAGACGGTTTCCACAAGCACATAATAATGCATCATCTATAAGGAGATTCTCCCAGTGGAAGCATGCCAACAGAAGATATTTGTCACTTCCAGCGAGAAAACTGAAACCTGTCTGCTGAAGTTCAGGGTATGTTTTGGCTTAATTACAAACTGAGCACAGACTTATGCAGAGGAGATTTAATTAAGTTAGGTAAAATTAAAGGAAAAACCAGGGGTGGAGTGACAGACTTCTGCTCACTTACCTCAGCTGTAAACTCCGTGTCAGACTGCCCTGGGTAGGCAAACAAGTGCATGGACAGGCTGCATTCCAGTTTTGACTGCTCTCTTTACACTAATGAGGTTACTAATTAGAACACAGGACGATTCTACATCCAGCGGCAGCACTACATGAAATGACTTCAGCAGACCTCAAACCTCATCTGCTGTTTCGTTCCTTCCCTTGTGCTACCATAGCTTGTCCAAGCATACAGAATCTGGATTAGGGAATAAATCTGCCCAAAATTTAACTGCCACACGCAGATTGGTTATGCTAATATCTTCAACCAAGAAATACAAAGATTTTTGCTGAATTACAAATCCCATGGATGTGTCCATAAATCCACTGCAGCTCCTGTCCATCATGGGCAAAAGCTTAAAGGCTCTTAATACTCATGAAATACTTAAGATGAATTTAAATATTTCTTGACAGCCTATTACTCTCACCTAGCAGTTCCATCTTCTCCAGCAGGACACCTTTCCATGGCAGAATGGGTGCTGGAATTCCAGCTGCTCCATTCCACTAAATTACAATGCCCTAAGCACAAATTGAGGGGCTGGACACAATCAGAATTGAATGCCTTCAAGAGTCTAATCTTAATCTCTCCTTTCCCCTTTTAGCAAGGGCTAAAAAAGCAAAATCACCACCCAAAACAAACAAAACACCCTGAAACAAACAAAAAAGGACTACTGGGCCCACATATTCCTTTTATAATCAAACTGATAACACAACCACAAAAGCAGACTAACAAGGATTTTTAAAGTTAAAGTTTTTAATTCTTCTGCATAAAGGCAAATTGCCAAAAATGTAACGCATTCCTTTATTTACAATAATCATAAATCACATGGAAGCATGCACACTGGAACAATAAGGTTCTAAATATTACTTAGAAAAGTGCTGTACAGATGTGTCCCTTGTACACACACACTCCGTGCTCTGTGGTGTGTGACTGATAACACCCTTGTGTTGGAAAAAATGCCTGAGCATGCCTGGAAATAACATTTTGGGAGTGAGACTAGTTCCTGGGGAAGCAGCGTATTTCCAAATCAGCAGCACACTGGGCTCTTGGCCCTGGGTACTTCCAGCCTCACAGCAAGGCTGTGGGGAAAAGCAAACCCAAACTCCTGTAGAGAAGCAACTCCCAGCTCTAGCAGACATTGGTATCCCAGCACATGCTACACAAGGACTGTAAAATTCTTGTAACTGGCACATGAATTTAGTACAAACCACTGCAGCCACAGCTCTCACTTCAAACTTCTACACATAGTGCTGGCAGAGTAGGACAAAGGAGAGTTTATCCCAACATCATCACAATTCCTTAGCCTGGACAAGAGCAGCTCCACACCTGCAAATACTGCTATTAATCCCCAATAGTTGTAGGAACAGGCACTGAATACATCATCTCCTACTCTTTAACAGTAGACTGGCTCTTTTGGGTCAGGCTGCAACACACATAAAAGCAAAATCCAGGTATTTAAGCTGTGCTGCTGTTCTAAAAGACACTCAACCCCTTCAAGAAAAGGATCTGATTTTGATAAAGCATCTACCTTTCCTTTCTCTTCTCTCACCTGGCTTAGGCAAATGCCAGCTTAATTCATCTCAGAGAAGAATAAACAGGCCAAATGGGTGATCACTCAATCCAAAAGTTATTAACAGCTTGTCTTTAATGACTGGAGGAAAGCTGAAATTATCTACGTTCCTTTGAAGCAGTTCTTCGGGCTGGATGTACAGTTCTGGTCCAGTGGAGCAGAGGGGGTTCCTTGGTTTGAGGGGTGGCATTCTTCAGTTTAACTCAACACTGGACCAATTCCCTGGTGAAACATCAGCGCACTCCGAGGAACAAGATCTCCAGAGGGAATGCCAGGATCCATCAGCTGAAGCAGCTTTGCAATACAATGCACATCACCTGCCAATGCAGGCACAGCAGAAATGTCCTCACAAAAGCTTTGAGGAACATCCACTGTCATTGCAGCACAGGCTTCATGAAATCTGAAGTTTTACACTTGAGGCACAGCTTGCAGAAAACAATCTATCCTTATAAAGATCTGGAGAAACCTAAACAAAAAAGCAGGTAACAGCATTTTATATATGTGCTATATCCAGGCATTAACAGCAAAACATTTCCTCTTTTAAGCTGCAGTGTTACAGGAGCAGTAAATGGGAGAGAGCACTGCATACGGTGAGCTTACAGCACAGTATAAAGGAGAAACACATACTGTCCACACTAAAAAAGTGTTACAGCTAGTATAAACATTTTTAGCACATAAATTACTGAAAAAATACAGTAATAGATACCCTACATTCCTAAAGTATTTGTCAAGGAGAGAAGGAAGTAGCTGAGCCTATTCTTCTCAACCCCTCACAAAATTTTCATCTAAATGTCATTATTAATTCATAAAATAGACTTTTATCTCAATTCTAATTAATGAATTTCTGCCATAGCTTAAAAATATCCTCTTGACTAAGGTTTTTCCTTAGAAAGCAGCCAGATATATTCATATTTATTTCTGTTTATGAAAGAAATTTTCTTTTAGCAAAAGGGAAGGTAGTGTGGAATTCTACCACATAATCCTCTATCTGGTTTTCAAGCAAGATTACACTTCCACAGATTAAGTTCCTGACACTTGAGCGTTAGAGCTCATCACACCTCATCACAAAAGCCACGGTTAAAGGCAATGTGGCACTAAATACTGATCTTTCCTTCCCACAAAACCAATGTGTTGCTCCACAGAGGGGGTATTTAATTCACTTCTTACATTTTACATCTAACATAAATATTTTTTTCAAATAGAACAAGTGATTACAAACCTACTTATATATATATATATATAATATATGCATTCCTTAATACAGCCTTGTTTACAACAAAGACCAGTGAAAAAAAGCTAAATATCAACTATGTGGAAACCAGAAAGGCTCTTAACTGTGACATAAAGATGCTTCTTCTACCTGAATAATTTCACCTTATGTTGATTGCACGTATGCTGACTGTAAATCTCTTCCTCTTTCAGTGCAGATCCTACATGACAGCAGCAGTTTTCCAAGACTTGATCTGCTGGTCTCAGACTACATTCCTATTCTTCAAGTCTTTTTCTGTCACAGGAGAAATTCCTTCTTCAATACTTCTATATACAAAGAAAGACTAGATATTTTCAAATATTGAATTAGCACTTTAGAAAAGTGAATGCATGTTAAATCTTATGCATGCTCAAAGAATTTAAATTAAAAAATCAATAAAGTCAAAAGAAAAATACCATCAGCATAATTTTTTAAAAGCTCTAGCTGCCTTTTCCTCATATTGCTATAATCCAAAATCTAAGTGTAAAACTAATTATGGCTATATTCTTAATGAGTTTTATTATGCAAAATAGTCAAAGATCACAGCTTAACAGACATCTATATCCTAGTCCATGTTTCAGAGCCTGCATCAAATGTAGATCAGAGACAATCTAATTACACAAAAGACTACCTGCTAATAAAACCAGTTTGACCCAGATTACCACCCATCCTATTAATGCATCACAGGAAATCTACAGTCCAAGAGAAAATTTTCACTAAAATCTACTGCTGCAAATGCCAAGTTGTGACTTCACAAAAATATTAAGAGGCAGAAAAGGTGCTACTGAAATAACTGAAAAAACTGGCACTTAAAAACCCATCTTCTAGCAGACAGGTAACAATTTCAATTTCCTAAGTCTGAAGCATTAGATCTTTAAATTAAGGTGCTGTATTAAGTGCACGAGGATGGGATAAAACTCTAATAAAATGAAGGAATAAAAGAGAAACTGATCTGCCTGAACTGAATAGTTGGATTCTGTAGAATGATACTGTGGATGAGCTACTGAAACAGAACAGGTCACATAAGCAGTCAGCACAAACTCACTTTGGTATTTAGATTTTTTTCCTCAGTACTGTATCTTCAGCATTTGCACTTCCCCATCCTCTGTCAGGGTATTCTGACTGATGTCCTTCCAATAAACTGCTACAAAGTTTAAGCCTGCAAATAAAAAAAATAAACCCAAAGACTAAGTGCCTTTATTATGGTAACTTTTAAATATTAACTATAACTACAATCCATTATCAAAGACTATAATATGAGAACATGAAGAACATAAGGACAAAATTTTACCACACAATGTATAAATATTGAGCAAAACATCTCTAAGAAGAATAGTAAAAAAAAAAAAAAAAAAAATTAAAAGTCAGAGTTTATAATAAAAGCTTGGATTGAATTCCAGCAAGAAAGCAACTAAGCTTCCAAATTTATATGCAAAAATACCCCTCAAACCCCAACTGATGAGCTGCATTTCATACCTCTCCAGCCTGCAGTCTGCATCTCTGCAAGTCTTGCTGTCAGGCAGAAAGAGGCTGGATTTCCTCTGTTTTGGACTGTTCCATCCTGAAGAACAACTGCCTGGAATTGGGTCACTGCATAAAAATAACCAACTATCATTGTTGTCACTACAAAACAACTTAATCTCTAGGGAGACAGAGAGGAAGCTTCCAGCTCTTAGGCTGAGGAAATGAGAGGCAAACTTCCAATTCTTTCCACAAGACAGAGTGTGAAAGGGGCTCATCATTTTCCACCATTACCTGGGATGGCAGAGGCAGCAGAAAGCAACAGATGGGAGAGTCAGAGTGGAAAAAGCTGAATAAGCTCAAAGAAGAGAAGTAACAACCAAACGTACCATGTGCTGGAGGAAATGTAATAAGGCAAAGAAAAAAGCAGTAATAACCAGTGAAGGAAAAGATTAAAAACAAAAGAAAGAAAAGGACACCTTTACAGCATAAGCAATAATCAGAAATAACATCATAATCACTGGGGCATTTACCTTGTTATTCCTATACTTTGTTGTACTGTCATTACTTCATCTTTTTCACCAAAGGCTTCCCACTTTGAGCACTTTGAAAAAGCCTCCTGGTGTCCCGAGTCAGTAAGGCTGGAAAGAAAATGAAAAGGTCTGAATCCATGCACTTGGGTAACACAGCTCCTCTTAAGGGGGCTAAGTGGACAGAAAAAACCACACCTGTACAAACATTTTTACTAAGGTTAGTGTGAAGTGTCTACTAAACTGCCAAAACCCTTAGTGTTGCCTAAATCTACACACAAAAAAACCCCTGTGCTGTGTCTTCTGACACTTGCAATGGACCACTGTAAATATCTGCTATCATACAGCACAATTATTCCGACATGATTTCCCTTCCTCATTAAACTGCACACCCGTTTAGATGAAATTAAAGCTATTAACAAATGGAGGGAAAAATACCTTCATATTCCAAAAGTCAGTTCATAATATCAATGAATTCCCGTATGGAGAATCATTTCATACCTTTCCTGTGTGTGGCACATCTGCAGATAATGGTTTTTGCTGTCTGAAACCACAGAGGAGTCAGAATTGTTCCTTTTTCTGCGTTTCCATACTGGAGAAGAATCAGGAGAACAGGAACTACAAAAATCAAACACAGATTTTACACACGTAACCTTTTTTACCTGTGTCTAAATATTTATCAGTATTCTGCTAAATAATGGCACATGCTACAGAGGAAGTTTTCCTTTGACGTATCATTCTTCAGTCAAAAGAGGAACACAGAGCAAATGGCTCACATTTTAGAAGCAGAACCATTTTAAGCTCCACACACATCCCCCCAGGACAAAATATTTCAGTAAACAGGGAAGGTACTTCACAGTCAGTCTCCCTGCTGTTTTGCAGACAGGCACGATACTATTAAGGAAGGGGACTCCTGCTTCTGAAAAAGCTCCCCGACTTTCAGAACATTCCAGCAATGGTCAAAGAAACCTCAGTACTCTGAAACTGAGAAGCTGAAAAAATACTACCTTTCCTTCTGTTAAATCACGTAATTCTGCAATGCTGGTAATTTTCCCACATTTAAGGCTCTGTACCATTGATGGATTACATTCAACAGCAAAAGTGCCAAACTTCAAAGCTGAGCATTAACTGCTCTTCCACACTAAACATTTCCTACAAAAACCTGACAGCACTGATATGTACTGAATTATTTCCCTAAGTTAAGCACAGAAGTTTTCTCTCATACCTCTCAGGTACGTAGTCAGTCTGTCTGCACTCATCTTCACACTCATTTCTCTTCTGCTTTTCGTCAAATACAAAGGAGCCAGAAACATCCTCATCTTTGCAGAACCATTCCTGGGAACTACCTGAAGGCTCTGTACTACTAAAAACAGGAGGGGAAAAAAAAACCCTTTAAAAAACTGCCCATCTGGCTTACTGCTCCAAATAGAAAACAGTTAAACTGCAGTAATAATCAACAGTTCATCTCATATGACACCCAAATGGTGTAAAAACTGCAACTTCTACCACACGGTAATTACAACACAGGTAGAACTATTTACACAGTGCAGTTACAAAGCTACAAGAATTCCATTCACTCTTTTCCTCCCAATTTACTAGTCCAAATCTTGTAAAGTATGAGGTGGCATCAATTAGCAGAGCTGGCCTTGTTACAGAAATTCAAAGTTGTGAAGAGATAAAAATATTTCCATCTTGAATGCAGTTGACACTCTCCTTAAGAGAGCACAGAAATCCCTCTCTCACCTTAAACGTCTCAAATCCTCTAACATATTGTTACTGTAGGAGACATATGGTTCCATGACATCAGGAAAAGGAAAGAAGGAAAGGTTATCAAAGCCAAGAAACGGTCATCACCAAATTTCTGCTTATGCCTCTTGCTTTCTAGAAAAGTAATGATACCTCGTGCCCACCAGTGTAAAGACAAAGGCGAGGAACGCACTACTGCATGCAGACCAAATGCCCTCCTCCCCATAAATACCTGACTGCAGATGATCTTAGACTGAATAATGGGAATATTCTGAAGACTAACAGAATTCAAGTGGAAAACAAAGCATTCAAGGAGACTCCCATTTCTGAGTCTGATCTTTTTTCTCCCAGTCGGGAATGCTCTAAAGGAACTACAGGCCCTCCTTAAATTCCTTAAACCCTGACTTCATTCACCCATATACACACACTGGCTGCAGATGCCAGGTTTCTTCAGCAGGAGGATCCCAGGCATGCAGTGCTATCTTCCACAGCCTGATCTGCTGGTCCCAGGACCTACGGCTGTACTTCTTAAACTTGTTGGGAGTTCTAGGGTGAACTCCTGGAATTCGCTGGTCCCTGTAAATACACAGTAACATTTATTATTTCAGAACATGGAGTTTTTTTCCCTTAAAAAGAATCCTTAGTTCATCAGATCACACAGGCATCAGTGGTCTGATAAATAAAGTGTTTGTATTTTTAAACATTTAATTGAAATGTGTGTAAGACATTACCAAAAACAGATCACAAAAGCAACAACTAACTATAATGTGCTGAGTCAGACTGGAAGCTCATCCAGTCCAGCACTCTGACAGCTGCCAAAAGCAGATCCCCAGTGCCCAGGAACAAATATGAAATAGATGTATAACTCAGACTCCTTCAATAGTATCCCAACCTCCAGCTCCTTCAACTTTACTTCTCCTGAGTCACGTGCAGCTTTTTTTTTTTTTTCAGTATTGTACTGAGTCAGGCTGGGATGGAGTTACCTTCTGTGCTTGCACAGCTTCAAGGCCTTCTCCTTTCCCCATTCCGCCCTGCCCCATCCCACAGACACTAAGTTTAGGGTGAACACTTAAGTTGAGAGGGAAAACTGCTGGGACAGCTGACTCAAATTACCCAGAGATACAGCACACCATATAATGTCACACTCAGCAGTCAAAACCAGAGGAAGAATTTGAAGAGACCTACGGCTGTGTGCTGTTCTACACACACACACACACACACACACACACACACATATACACACACACCCCAGAACAAGTAAGAGTTCATTTGGAAATCTGCAACACAGTGCAACTTACTTTGGAACTTCTTTAATGTATCTGTCATATGCAAGGGTATTCTTTCCAAAATTGATCTGTTTTTGTCTTCTCCTCAGGACCACTTCATCAGTTTCCCATTCAGCTGGATTAGCAGAGTCGCTTGCAACAGAACTTGAAAATAAAAGTAAGCGGTAAGTTGAAAAGAACCTTAATAGCTTTACAAGAAGTTACACAAACATATTCTAAAACTGCCTGTATTCTTACTGATAGACAGTGAGCACAACTCTTACCTCCCTAGTTCACAGAAGTGAAAGCTGTGCTAATCAAATCTGAATCTCAAAAAAATCAAACAAGTAGCTTTTGAGACAAAACTTCTCAGCGCGACTCCCTCATTAAGGCTTCCTTCAGGCTTGATATGAAACAGCCTATCTGTGTTTCAAACCTTCATTAATGCACGTAAAGTAGTCAGAGACCATCAGATGGTTATTGCTAAAACCAATGCAACAATAAGCAGTAATAGTTCAATACCTACTTTGCCATTTCTTTATTTGATGTCCTCATTGTTTTGCCTTCTTCAATTCTACCTTCCCAGTTGGGAAGAGGCCTAGAATGTTCTGGCGTTGTAGAGCTGAGAGAAAATAAGGGGAATTCGACATGAATGTTTGTTGCTTGTAACATATTTAATGAACAGAAACATCAGTAGAGGACAAAACCACTCCACAACTGTAAAACCACGGGCATGTTCCTTCTCTGTTCCAGTTCAAAGTCACCTTCAGCCTGCCCTCTTCTGCCAATTTTAATGCCTCAACATTTAACGAGACATGTAAGTAATACAGAAGCAGATTTAGCTGATAGTCTTACTTCCCCTAAATGGTTTCACATCAATAGATAAAATTACCATCCATGCTGACAACATCATTTTAAGACAGGACAAAAATTCCATGCTGAAAAGGAACATACCCACTCAGCAAAAGAGAAACACAAAATACTGCTGCCACATCCACTTAAGTCTCACACTCATGCCATACTGTTAGTATTTTTATGACCACATCAAAGACATAGAAAACACTCCTGAACACAAGGTCTTTCCTAAGGTCTTCAAAAGATTAATTTATTAATGAAACAATATTAAACATGCCATCAATAATTAAAATCACCTTCATACAGTGTAATACTCAAGAATGTATGAATTACATTAAAAAATTTTTCATGTACCCTCAGTAAAATATTTCCTCTTACATTCTGTTCAGTTTGCTGCACATATCTCAGCACTCACCACTTTTCACCCTTGTTATCAGACTGTAAGATACCAATCTCGACCACTTCCTCTACCTTAGGTCTTCAGTCTAGAATACCCAAAAGCCAAGCAAAATATTCTAAGAATGACCTATGTATAAAATTCTATCTCATCTCAAATTGTCCTCAGTAACGGAGCGTAGGAAAAAAAAAATAAAAGGTGCTCACTAAAAGGTGCAGTAGAGCTGAATATACCAAGTGCACTGTGAAGGGAACAAAGATGGTCTGCCCACACTTACACATAAAGATGCATAAGCAAAGTATGAAAATAACAGCATATGGCTTCACTGGGAATTTTATACTAATATTGAAGACTTCAGCAATAAAGGGTTCAAACTACAGCTTCAGTAAATAGCATTTCTTCCTTTCACTTGGAATACTTGCTAACACTATGGCATGTATTTCAATTAGACAAACTGGGTGGTCTTCTTTAGGCATGATGCAGGTATCATCTCCTAACTCTGTGCTACTCTATTATAAGACAACACTCAGTGTAAGTACATCCAAGCTTTTCCTGGAGTCCTAAAGGAGAGTGTAGCAAAGTGGAGATGTAAAAAAAATTCACATTTATTCCTTACCTGTCCATCCAGTGGCTTGAATGGCCACACTGATATTCCTTAAACACCAAAGAATCTGAATTTTTCCAGCTTCTACATTCTTGTTCTTGATGCCAGCAGTGTGGATGCTGCACAGAACTAGAAAACAAGAATTTTCATCTGAAATCAAGCCACTGATAGTCACTGAACATTGCCCATAAAAACCAAATACGGACAATCCGATTTGGCACACAGATATGTGATTTACATCAACTTACGCAGGCAACACTTACTTAACAAAGATGTTAGACAGTGCAATTTCTGAGAAAATGTCTTAGACTAATGCAATTGAGACATCAACATTTTCAAATAAACCGTAAATATTTAAACGACCAAACATGTACTCTATTTGCAAACAAAATGGTGGGGGAAAACACCTAATTGAGGACTGTCACCAGTGTTTATGGACCTGTGGACACGTGCTGTCCTCCGTCAGCAGGCAATTACTTGACATCTATTTACTGGCCCATCCCGTAGTAAATTCATGGAAAAGGCAAATTCAGAAACTACACTTCAATGCAATAGCTAAGGAGAAGTAGGGTCAAATGTTTATGTGGAAACACTTTTACCCAGGAAATTCTTGACCAAACACGGCTGCAGAGCCCTCACAAGGAAGCCTGCGGGTCAGCCAGGGATTGCTTAAGGGTTGAGTTCTCTACATTTTCCTCCTTGGTCTGGCAGCTTTGACATCTTAAATGACAGATTACTGAACAAAACGCAATATCTACTAACGCCAGACCTGGCTTCTGGGCTGAGGACCACACCTGCAGATCCACCACCACACCTGCCCGAGAGAACGACCTGGTGCTGCAGCCTCTGCACTGTAAATACACCGTGTTTCTGTACGTGTGAGTAACAGCAAACACACTGCTCTGGGCCAGGTCTCTGCGCGTAACTAAGCGAGCGAAGATTTTTGGTATTTTACTCCTGCGTTAACCACCCATGTTTTCTTTTCCTTCCTCCTTCTCCACCCTGCCTGGCTTAGGGAGCTTCCTGCTCCCAGAGGCTCACAGTTACCAACACCACACAGCACAAACAGCTCCCTCTGAATCACATACCCAGGCAAAAGCACACTTCCAAACCCGCTCGGTTTTCGCCAAGGCAGTGAATGGATAAAACCCTTCTCTAACCACCTTCAACAATTACTCGATTTAACGACTTGAAAGGAAAAAATTTAAAAAGCACACCAGCTTAGGTACACTACAACACATGCCGTAAGTACGACACTGTTTGAAAACGTAAGGGGGAAATGATAACCGAAAACTTTGCCTCTTAAAAACATTCCGGTATTTGCTTTGCACTGCCCGCTCACTCCAGCCTGAAGCCAAGCCCCAGAGCCCCCAGCCGGGCTGGGGCGCCTCGCCTGCCCGGGCTGCTGGTCCCTCACTCGCCACCGGCAGAGGAGGCCGAAGGAGCTGCTGCAAGGGGGCGAGGCCGCAGGAGAAGGGGCCATTTGGCGGAGGAGCACGGGCTGCCACGGGCTGCCACGGGCTGCCACGGGCTGCCACGGGCTGCCACGGGCTGCCACGGGCTGCCACGGGCTGCCACGGGCTGCCACGGGCT